>JABXNX010002020.1:0-10569 GCA_014843695.1 Archivesica marissinica | reverse complement strand
AATGAACATTTATAATACGTACTCGACAATGGATCACACAATGAACATTTATAATACGTACTCGACAATGGATCACACAATGAACATTTATAATACGTACTCGACAATGGATCACACAATGAACATTTATAATACGTACTCGACAATGGATCACACAATGAACATTTATAATACGTACTCGACAATGGATCACACAATGAACATTTATAATACGTACTCGACAATGGATCACACAATGAACATTTATAATACGTACTCGACAATGGATCACACAATGAACATTTATAATACGTACTCGACAATGGATCACACAATGAACATTTATAATACGTACTCGACAATGGATCACACAATGAACATTTATAATACGTACTCGACAATGGATCACACAATGAACATTTATAATACGTACTCGACAATGGATCACACAATGAACATTTATAATACGTACTCGACAATGGATCACACAATGAACATTTATAATACGTACTCGACAATGGATCACACAATGAACATTTATAATACGTACTCGACAATGGATCACACAATGAACATTTATAATACGTACTCGACAGTGGATCACACAATGAACATTTGTAATACGTACTCGACAATGGATCACACAATGAACATTTATAATACGTACTCGACAATGGAACATTTATAATACGTACTCGACAGTGGATCACACAATGAACATTTATAATACGTACTCGACAATGGATCACACAATGAACATTTATAATACGTACTCGACAGTGGATCACACAATGAACATTTGTAATACGTACTCGACAATGGATCACACAATGAACATTTATAATACGTACTCGACAATGGAACATTTATAATACGTACTCGACAATGGAACATTTATAATACGTACTCGACAATGGAACATTTGTAATACGTACTCGACAATGGAACATTTATAATACGTACTCGACAGTGGAACATTTGTAATACGTACTCGACAATGGAACATTTATAATACGTACTCGACAATGGAACATTTATAATACGTACTCGACAATGGAACATTTATAATACGTACTCGACAATGGAACATTTATAATACGTACTCGACAATGGAACATTTGTAATACGTACTCGACAGTGGAACATTTGTAATACGTACTCGACAGTGGAACATTTGTAATACGTACTCGACAATGGAACATTTGTAATACGTACTCGACAATGGAACATTTGTAATACGTACTCGACAATGGAACATTTATAATACGTACTCGACAATGGAACATTTATAATACGTACTCGACAATGGAACATTTGTAATACGTACTCGACAATGGAACATTTATAATACGTACTCGACAATGGAACATTTATAATACGTACTCGACAATGGATCACACAATGAACATTTATAATACGTACTCGACAATGGATCACACAATGAACATTTATAATACGTACTCGACAATGGATCACACAATGAACATTTATAATACGTACTCGACAATGGATCACACAATGAACATTTATAATACGTACTCGACAATGGATCACACAATGAACATTTATAATACGTACTCGACAATGGATCACACAATGAACATTTATAATACGTACTCGACAATGGATCACACAATGAACATTTATAATACGTACTCGACAATGGATCACACAATGAACATTTATAATACGTACTCGACAGTGGATCACACAATGAACATTTATAATACGTACTCGACAATGGATCACACAATGAACATTTATAATACGTACTCGACAATGGATCACACAATGAACATTTATAATACGTACTCGACAATGGATCACACAATGAACATTTATAATACGTACTCGACAATGGATCACACAATGAACATTTATAATACGTACTCGACAATGGATCACACAATGAACATTTATAATACGTACTCGACAATGGATCACACAATGAACATTTATAATACGTACTCGACAATGGATCACACAATGAACATTTATAATACGTACTCGACAATGGATCACACAATGAACATTTATAATACGTACTCGACAATGGATCACACAATGAACATTTATAATACGTACTCGACAATGGATCACACAATGAACATTTATAATACGTACTCGACAATGGATCACACAATGAACATTTATAATACGTACTCGACAATGGATCACACAATGAACATTTATAATACGTACTCGACAATGGATCACACAATGAACATTTATAATACGTACTCGACAGTGGATCACACAATGAACATTTATAATACGTACTCGACAATGGATCACACAATGAACATTTATAATACGTACTCGACAATGGATCACACAATGAACATTTATAATACGTACTCGACAATGGATCACACAATGAACATTTATAATACGTACTCGACAATGGATCACACAATGAACATTTATAATACGTACTCGACAATGGATCACACAATGAACATTTATAATACGTACTCGACAGTGGATCACACAATGAACATTTATAATACGTACTCGACAATGGATCACACAATGAACATTTATAATACGTACTCGACAATGGATCACACAATGAACATTTATAATACGTACTCGACAGTGGATCACACAATGAACATTTATAATACGTACTCGACAATGGATCACACAATGAACATTTATAATACGTACTCGACAGTGGATCACACAATGAACATTTGTAATACGTACTCGACAATGGATCACACAATGAACATTTATAATACGTACTCGACAATGGAACATTTATAATACGTACTCGACAATGGAACATTTATAATACGTACTCGACAATGGAACATTTGTAATACGTACTCGACAATGGAACATTTATAATACGTACTCGACAGTGGAACATTTGTAATACGTACTCGACAATGGAACATTTGTAATACGTACTCGACAATGGAACATTTATAATACGTACTCGACAATGGAACATTTATAATACGTACTCGACAATGGAACATTTATAATACGTACTCGACAATGGAACATTTATAATACGTACTCGACAATGGAACATTTGTAATACGTACTCGACAGTGGAACATTTGTAATACGTACTCGACAGTGGAACATTTGTAATACGTACTCGACAATGGAACATTTGTAATACGTACTCGACAATGGAACATTTGTAATACGTACTCGACAATGGAACATTTATAATACGTACTCGACAATGGAACATTTATAATACGTACTCGACAATGGAACATTTGTAATACGTACTCGACAATGGAACATTTATAATACGTACTCGACAATGGAACATTTATAATACGTACTCGACAATGGATCACACAATGAACATTTATAATACGTACTCGACAATGGATCACACAATGAACATTTATAATACGTACTCGACAATGGATCACACAATGAACATTTATAATACGTACTCGACAATGGATCACACAATGAACATTTATAATACGTACTCGACAATGGATCACACAATGAACATTTATAATACGTACTCGACAATGGATCACACAATGAACATTTATAATACGTACTCGACAATGGATCACACAATGAACATTTATAATACGTACTCGACAATGGATCACACAATGAACATTTATAATACGTACTCGACAGTGGATCACACAATGAACATTTATAATACGTACTCGACAATGGATCACACAATGAACATTTATAATACGTACTCGACAATGGATCACACAATGAACATTTATAATACGTACTCGACAATGGATCACACAATGAACATTTATAATACGTACTCGACAATGGATCACACAATGAACATTTATAATACGTACTCGACAATGGATCACACAATGAACATTTATAATACGTACTCGACAATGGATCACACAATGAACATTTATAATACGTACTCGACAATGGATCACACAATGAACATTTATAATACGTACTCGACAATGGATCACACAATGAACATTTATAATACGTACTCGACAATGGATCACACAATGAACATTTATAATACGTACTCGACAATGGATCACACAATGAACATTTATAATACGTACTCGACAATGGATCACACAATGAACATTTATAATACGTACTCGACAATGGATCACACAATGAACATTTATAATACGTACTCGACAATGGATCACACAATGAACATTTATAATACGTACTCGACAATGGATCACACAATGAACATTTATAATACGTACTCGACAATGGATCACACAATGAACATTTATAATACGTACTCGACAATGGATCACACAATGAACATTTATAATACGTACTCGACAATGGATCACACAATGAACATTTATAATACGTACTCGACAATGGATCACACAATGAACATTTATAATACGTACTCGACAATGGATCACACAATGAACATTTATAATACGTACTCGACAATGGATCACACAATGAACATTTATAATACGTACTCGACAATGGATCACACAATGAACATTTATAATACGTACTCGACAATGGATCACACAATGAACATTTATAATACGTACTCGACAATGGATCACACAATGAACATTTATAATACGTACTCGACAATGGATCACACAATGAACATTTATAATACGTACTCGACAATGGATCACACAATGAACATTTATAATACGTACTCGACAATGGATCACACAATGAACATTTATAATACGTACTCGACAATGGATCACACAATGAACATTTATAATACGTACTCGACAATGGATCACACAATGAACATTTATAATACGTACTCGACAATGGATCACACAATGAACATTTATAATACGTACTCGACAATGGATCACACAATGAACATTTATAATACGTACTCGACAATGGATCACACAATGAACATTTATAATACGTACTCGACAATGGATCACACAATGAACATTTATAATACGTACTCGACAATGGATCACACAATGAACATTTATAATACGTACTCGACAATGGATCACACAATGAACATTTATAATACGTACTCGACAATGGATCACACAATGAACATTTATAATACGTACTCGACAATGGATCACACAATGAACATTTATAATACGTACTCGACAATGGATCACACAATGAACATTTATAATACGTACTCGACAATGGATCACACAATGAACATTTATAATACGTACTCGACAATGGATCACACAATGAACATTTATAATACGTACTCGACAATGGATCACACAATGAACATTTATAATACGTACTCGACAATGGATCACACAATGAACATTTATAATACGTACTCGACAATGGATCACACAATGAACATTTATAATACGTACTCGACAATGGATCACACAATGAACATTTATAATACGTACTCGACAATGGATCACACAATGAACATTTATAATACGTACTCGACAATGGATCACACAATGAACATTTATAATACGTACTCGACAATGGATCACACAATGAACATTTATAATACGTACTCGACAATGGATCACACAATGAACATTTATAATACGTACTCGACAATGGATCACACAATGAACATTTATAATACGTACTCGACAATGGATCACACAATGAACATTTATAATACGTACTCGACAGTGGATCACACAATGAACATTTATAATACGTACTCGACAATGGATCACACAATGAACATTTATAATACGTACTCGACAGTGGATCACACAATGAACATTTATAATACGTACTCGACAATGGATCACACAATGAACATTTATAATACGTACTCGACAATGGATCACACAATGAACATTTATAATACGTACTCGACAATGGATCACACAATGAACATTTATAATACGTACTCGACAATGGATCACACAATGAACATTTATAATACGTACTCGACAATGGATCACACAATGAACATTTATAATACGTACTCGACAATGGATCACACAATGAACATTTATAATACGTACTCGACAATGGATCACACAATGAACATTTATAATACGTACTCGACAATGGATCACACAATGAACATTTATAATACGTACTCGACAATGGATCACACAATGAACATTTATAATACGTACTCGACAATGGATCACACAATGAACATTTATAATACGTACTCGACAATGGATCACACAATGAACATTTATAATACGTACTCGACAATGGATCACACAATGAACATTTATAATACGTACTCGACAATGGATCACACAATGAACATTTATAATACGTACTCGACAATGGATCACACAATGAACATTTATAATACGTACTCGACAATGGATCACACAATGAACATTTATAATACGTACTCGACAATGGATCACACAATGAACATTTATAATACGTACTCGACAATGGATCACACAATGAACATTTATAATACGTACTCGACAATGGATCACACAATGAACATTTATAATACGTACTCGACAATGGATCACACAATGAACATTTATAATACGTACTCGACAATGGATCACACAATGAACATTTATAATACGTACTCGACAATGGATCACACAATGAACATTTATAATACGTACTCGACAATGGATCACACAATGAACATTTATAATACGTACTCGACAATGGATCACACAATGAACATTTATAATACGTACTCGACAATGGATCACACAATGAACATTTATAATACGTACTCGACAATGGATCACACAATGAACATTTATAATACGTACTCGACAATGGAACATTTATAATACGTACTCGACAGTGGATCACACAATGAACATTTATAATACGTACTCGACAATGGATCACACAATGAACATTTATAATACGTACTCGACAGTGGATCACACAATGAACATTTATAATACGTACTCGACAATGGATCACACAATGAACATTTATAATACGTACTCGACAATGGAACATTTATAATACGTACTCGACAATGGAACATTTATAATACGTACTCGACAATGGAACATTTGTAATACGTACTCGACAATGGAACATTTATAATACGTACTCGACAGTGGAACATTTGTAATACGTACTCGACAATGGAACATTTATAATACGTACTCGACAATGGAACATTTATAATACGTACTCGACAATGGAACATTTGTAATACGTACTCGACAGTGGAACATTTGTAATACGTACTCGACAGTGGAACATTTGTAATACGTACTCGACAATGGAACATTTGTAATACGTACTCGACAATGGAACATTTGTAATACGTACTCGACAGTGGAACATTTATAATACGTACTCGACAATGGAACATTTATAATACGTACTCGACAATGGAACATTTGTAATACGTACTCGACAATGGAACATTTATAATACGTACTCGACAATGGAACATTTATAATACGTACTCGACAATGGAACATTTGTAATACGTACTCGACAATGGAACATTTGTAATACGTACTCGACAATGGAACATTTATAATACGTACTCGACAATGGAACATTTATAATACGTACTCGACAATGGAACATTTGTAATACGTACTCGACAATGGAACATTTGTAATACGTACTCGACAATGGATCACACAATGAACATTTATAATACGTACTCGACAATGGATCACACAATGAACATTTATAATACGTACTCGACAATGGATCACACAATGAACATTTATAATACGTACTCGACAATGGATCACACAATGAACATTTATAATACGTACTCGACAATGGATCACACAATGAACATTTATAATACGTACTCGACAATGGATCACACAATGAACATTTATAATACGTACTCGACAATGGATCACACAATGAACATTTATAATACGTACTCGACAATCACATAATAAAAAGCAGTACACTCTTGAGAAGCAAAATGAAAAAAAAGAGTTATATCTATATACGAGAATACCAGAAATCACAGATGCTACATATGGATTGATCCGTATTGTTATTATATGTGGCTATAATAAATGCCGATAAACAATTATTCACATAATCAGAGACATATAATACAGTACACGTAGGGTTATATAGGTCTCTGACATACACTTTGATAAAACCACCGGTATTTAACTGTAGCTAACTAGAGTTCTATGAACTACGTCAGTAACAGGCTTATCATATAAAATGTCATAGTATTTAATATTAAACATAATTTACATTATGCTATCAGCATACCATAGTATCATAACAACCAATAAATCATATAAAGATACAGTGTTTGCTGTAATATGTCTCGATATGACATGGTATTCTAAATACATGTAACATGGATGAAAGATCATGTATGGCTATTGATAAACAATTATTCACATAACCAGAGACATATAATGCTGTAATGTCACTTTGAAACAATTGTCATACATGATCCCTCATCCATGTTATTTAGAATATCATGTAACATGGAGACATACTTAGTTGCTTCAGGGTGTGTACATGTTATTCCCATGTAATAATTGCATGTGGGATAACAATCCCGCCCCCCTTTTCCTGGGTCGCTGGCCACGGTGGAAAGCTTGGACATGGTTCGGCTGTCACTTCAGCATGAACTGTGTCGTCATTATCAAGAATAGTTCTACAATAGTTAGCTAACCCACGTGGAACGTGTCCGATTGGCAGATCGGAATGTCTGACAATCTAAGGTATCTGCTTTGATCAGTTGTCATCTCATGTAATGTAGACTCATAGGAATCTAATGATGGTAACCAAACAAGGCATGCATCCTTATCCTGTATATTTGTATACTCTGTCAACAATAAGCCTAGGGTTATCATACAGTTCACATACAGGGGGCTTAATTTTGAACACATGATATCCTTTTATGACGGAGTTTTGTATCTCAATGTTGTGATCTGTCACATTGGATGAAGGACCGGTATCACTGGTACTTGATGAAAGGCCGGGATCACTTCGATTATCGTTCGTTATAGACCCCGTTACCCCTATGTGTCAAACCAGCCTGAAACACAAAGTTTCATAAACCTAACTTGTATTTTTGAAGTCATAGTTGCGCCATCACAGGTATTATTACCATGTAGCAGTAAAACTGTTTGAGTGACTAACGACTCATGTATGTTGACGAGTCAATGGTTAAAAGAACTTGCTAAACGCATTCATTGACGGGTCTATTTTTGTCATGGTGGGTTCAACCAGCTATTTTTCTCAGGGTTCCGATCAAATTCTTAGCCTTGACATATACGATAAGCACATGTTTTCCGAAATATGAGGGGTCTCAGGACCCAAACCCCCCTCCCCCACTGGAGTCGCACATTGAATCCCACTACAGACACACGTACAGTACCTTATATATACAGATATATACACACAAAACCGCATAATGTGTTGCTATATCAGTTGCAAAATGCATGAAAAACTATTAAATATTTAAAATAAATTGGTTTGCATCATTCAATATAAGATTATCATGTGTTCCGCTATACACAAAACGATGCGGTCACTTTGAATTCAATTTACTAATATCTGTATCAAGATAAATACAATGTGATTAGTATAGACACAATTAGGATGTTATAATCAACAAGTGTATGTATTTTTTTCTTCCAAAAGTTGTACTTTACCTAGGATAATTAAGGTCAATTATCTGTTTACCGTTTTCCTCGTGCGTGTTTTTTCCGCTTCACTGCGTATGTCAATTGCCGTCCATAAAATTAGCACGTCGTTTAAATATGTTATTTGTAAACAAAGTTGATTTTACGAGGCGTCGAAAAGGTTCAATTATATAAAAGAATTTTTTTTTTTATTTTCCAATTTGAACTAAAAAGTTCATCATTGTACAACATATATATACATACAATCATTCACGTGAAAATTATGTCAATATCAGAAAATTATATACCTTATTGACAATACCTACTATATATATAAATGATATAAAACATTATAATTAACAGTCTCATTATTTTCAGATATTGCATTCAATACAGATTGCTTAGGTATATAAATACAAAAATATGAAATCCGATTTAAAGTATCTTGTACATATCTAAATAAAGGAGGTTGAACTCAGTTTAAGTTGTACAATAATAAAATAAAAATTATTATAACAAAAATCATGTTACATATACGATGGAATTGAACCACGCGCGTCTGAGTGTAAATGCTTCATACAGATATGTTCCTATTTTTGCTATAACATTATTGTTGTGAGATTGCATTAAAGCTACAAATTTGAAAACACTAGGTCTATTGTAGTAGTACTTTTTAATATATTTCGTTCTAATGTTAGTGTAAGCTGAACAAATCAGAACAAAGTGGTATTCATCCTATACATCATTTGACCCACAGTATAAACAATAACGCAATTCCCGCGCGGCACGATTTGCTCCATAGCGGCCCGTTTCAATACGTAATGTATGCGAAGAAAGCCTACATTTAGATAAGGCAATTCTATATTTTGATTGTAAATCATTTAGATAAGGCTCTAGTGAAACAGTAAATTTGAAAAGTTTAAACATATATAAAGATCCGCTATTTTCAACGCCATTACACGTCTAAAACCCTTTCTTTGAAAAGCATGTAAACTTATTTAAATCTACTACGCTCGGATTGTCGAACACATATGTATAACCATAGCTATCAAGTAGACATTTCACATTATGAACCCAGTTATTAACCCCTCTACTACACTGCGATAAT
>JABXNX010002019.1:0-10573 GCA_014843695.1 Archivesica marissinica | reverse complement strand
TATTATACACATGATGTGTTATTTACTACAACAGTAAACAGTATTATACACATGATGTGTTATTTACTACAACAGTAAACAGTATTATACCCATGTGTTATTTACTACAACATTAAACAGTATTATACACATGTGTTATTTACTACAACAGTAAACAGTATTATACACATGTGTTATTTACTACAACAGTAAAACAGTATTTTACACATGTGCTATTTACTACAACAGTAAAACAGTATTATACACATGTGTTATTTACTACAACAGTAAAACATTATTATACACATGTGTTATTTACTACAACAGTAAAACAGTATTATACACATGTGTTATTTACTACAACAGTAAAAACAGTATTATACACATGTGTTATTTACTACAACAGTAAACATTATTATACACATGTGTTATTTACTACAATAGTAAACAGTATTATACACATGTGTTATTTACTACAACAGTAAAACAGTATTATACACATGTGTTATTTACTACAACAGTAAAACAGTATTATACACATGTGTTATTTACTACAACAGTAAAACAGTATTATACACATGTGTTATTTACTACAACAGTAAACAGTATTATACACATGTGTTATTTACTACAACAGTAAAACATTATTATACACATGTGTTATTTACTACAACAGTAAAACAGTATTATACACATGTGTTATTTACTACAACAGTAAACATTATTATACACATGTGTTATTTACTACAATAGTAAACAGTATTATACACATGTGTTATTTACTACAACAGTAAAACAGTATTATACACATGTGTTATTTACTACAACAGTAAAACAGTATTTTACACATGTGTTATTTACTACAACAGTAAAACAGTATTATACACATGATGTGTTATTTACTACAACAGTAAAACATTATTATACACATGTGTTATTTACTACAACAATAAAACAGTATTTTACACATGTGCTATTTACTACAACAGTAAAACAGTATTTTACACATGTGTTATTTACTACAACAGTAAAACATTATTATACACATGTGTTATTTACTGCAACAGTAACACAGTATTATACACATGTGTTATTTACTACAACAGTAAAACATTATTATACACATGTGTTATTTACTACAGCAGTAAAACAGTATTATACACATGTGTTATTTACTACAACAGTGTAAACATTATTATACACATGTGTTATTTACTACAACAGTAAAAAGTATTATACACATGTGTTATTTACTACAACAGTAAACAGTATTATACACATGTGTTATTTACTACAACAGTAAAACAGTATTATACACATGTGTTATTTACTACAACAGTATTATACACATGATGTGTTATTTACTACAACAGTAAAACAGTATTATACACATGTGTTATTTACTACAACAGTAAAACAGTATTATACACATGTGTTATTTACTACAACAGTAAAACAGTATTATACACATGATGTGTTATTTACTACAACAGTAAAACATTATTATACACATGATGTGTTATTTACTACAACAGTAAACAGTATTATACACATGATGTGTTATTTACTACAACAGTAAACAGTATTATACACATGATGTGTTATTTACTACAACAGTAAACAGTATTATACCCATGTGTTATTTACTACAACATTAAACAGTATTATACACATGTGTTATTTACTACAACAGTAAAACAGTATTATACACATGTGTTATTTACTACAACAGTAAAACAGTATTATACACATGTGTTATTTACTACAACATTAAACAGTATTATACACATGTGTTATTTACTACAACAGTAAAACAGTATTATACACATGTGTTATTTACTACAACAGTAAAACATTATTATACACATGATGTGTTATTTACTACAACAGTAAAACATTATTATACACATGATGTGTTATTTACTACAACAGTAAACAGTATTATACACATGATGTGTTATTTAGTACAACAGTAAACAGTATTATACACATGATGTGTTATTTACTGCAACAGTAAAACAGTATTATACACATGTGTTATTTACTACAACAGTAAAACAGTATTATACACATGTGTTATTTACTACAACAGTAAACAGTATTATACACATGTGTTATTTACTACAACAGTAAAACATTTTACACATGTGTTATTTACTACAACAGTAAAACAGTATTATACACATGTGTTATTTACTACAACAGTAAAACAGTATTATACACATGATGTGTTATTTACTACAACAGTAAAACAGTATTATACACATGTGTTATTTACTACAACAGTAAAACAGTATTATACACATGTGTTATTTACTACAACAGTAAAACAGTATTATACACATGTGTTATTTACTACAACAGTAAAACAGTATTATACACATGATGTGTTATTTACTACAACAGTAAAACAGTATTATACACATGATGTGTTATTTACTACAACAGTAAACAGTATTATACACATGATGTGTTATTTACTACAACAGTAAAACAGTATTATACACTTGTGTTATTTACTACAACAGTAAAACAGTATTATACACATGATGTGTTATTTACTACAACAGTAAAACATTATTATACACATGTGTTATTTACTACAACAGTAAACAGTATTATACACATGTGTTATTTACTACAACAGTAAAACATTATTATACACATGTGTTATTTACTACAACAGTAAAACAGTATTATACACATGTGTTATTTACTACAACAGTAAAACAGTATTATACACATGATGTGTTATTTACTACAACAGTAAAACAGTATTATACACATGATGTGTTATTTACTACAACAGTAAACAGTATTATACACATGATGTGTTATTTACTACAACAGTAAAACAGTATTATACACTTGTGTTATTTACTACAACAGTAAAACAGTATTATACACATGATGTGTTATTTACTACAACAGTAAAACATTATTATACACATGTGTTATTTACTACAACAGTAAACAGTATTATACACATGTGTTATTTACTACAACAGTAAAACAGTATTATACACATGTGTTATTTACTACAACAGTAAAACAGTATTATACACATGTGTTATTTACTACAACAGTAAAACAGTATTATACACATGTGTTATTTACTACAACAGTAAACAGTATTAACATGTGTTATTTATACCACTGTAACCTATTATCACTGATGTTACGGGTTCTACCCCGTCAACCGTGTCTCATTTATATGACAAAGTAACAGTTTATTACACAGGTTGTTACCCAAGTACTGGTTAACCGTGGAGCCGCCCAGGAAAGGTATTAGTAAACTGCAAGCCGGCGATATACCCAAATGGTGCTATGCACGTAAAACCCAAATATACATAACATACACATGTGTTATTTACTACAACAGTAAACAGTATTATACACATGTGTTATTTACTACAACAGTAAAACAGTATTATACACATGTGTTATTTACTACAACAGTAAACAGTATTATACACATGTGTTATTTACTACAACAGTAAAACATTATTATACACATGTGTTATTTACTACAACAGTAAAACAGTATTATACACATGTGTTATTTACTACAACAGTAAAACAGTATTATACACATGTGTTATTTACTACAACAGTAAAACAGTATTATACACATGTGTTATTTACTACAACAGTAAACAGTATTATACACATGTGTTATTTACTACAACAGTAAACAGTATTATACACATGTGTTATTTACTACAACAGTAAAACAGTATTATACACATGTGTTATTTACTACAACAGTAAACAGTATTATACACATGTGTGTTATTTACTACAACAGTAAAACATTATTATACACATGTGTTATTTACTACAACAGTAAAACAGTATTATACACATGATGTGTTATTTACTACAACAGTAAACAGTATTATACACATGTGTTTATTTACTACAACAGTAAACAGTATTATACACATGTGTTATTTACTACAACAGTAAACAGTATTATACACATGTGTTATTTACTACAACAGTAAACAGTATTATACACATGTGTTATTTACTACAACAGTAAAACAGTATTATACACATGTGTTATTTACTACAACAGTAAAACATTATTATACACATGTGTTATTTACTACAACAGTAAAACAGTATTATACACATGTGTTATTTACTACAACAGTAAAACAGTATTATACACATGTGTTATTTACTACAACAGTAAAACAGTATTATACACATGTGTTATTTACTACAACAGTAAAACAGTATTATACACATGTGTTATTTACTACAACAGTAAACAGTATTATACACATGATGTGTTATTTACTACAACAGTAAAACAGTATTATACACATGTGTTATTTACTACAACAGTAAAACAGTATTATACACATGTGTTATTTACTACAACAGTAAAACAGTATTATACACATGTGTTATTTACTACAACAGTAAAACAGTATTATACACATGTGTTATTTACTACAACAGTAAACAGTATTATACACATGTGTTATTTACTACAACAGTAAAACAGTATTATACACATGTGTTATTTACTACAACAGTAAAACAGTATTATACACATGTGTTATTTACTACAACAGTAAAACATTATTATACACATGTGTTATTTACTACAACAGTAAAACAGTATTATACACATGTGTTATTTACTACAACAGTAAAACAGTATTATACACATGTGTTATTTACTACAACAGTAAACAGTATTATACACATGTGTTATTTACTACAACAGTAAACAGTATTATACACATGTGTTATTTACTACAACAGTAAAACAGTATTATACACATGTGTTATTTACTACAACAGTAAAACAGTATTATACACATGTGTTATTTACTACAACAGTAAAACAGTATTATACACATGTGTTATTTACTACAACAGTAAACAGTATTATACACATGTGTTATTTACTACAACAGTAAAACATTATTATACACATGTGTTATTTACTACAACAGTAAAACAGTATTATACACATGTGTTATTTACTACAACAGTAAACATTATTATACACATGTGTTATTTACTACAACAGTAAACAGTATTATACACATGTGTTATTTACTACAACAGTAAAACAGTATTATACACATGTGTTATTTACTACAACAGTAAAACAGTATTATACACATGTGTTATTTACTACAACAGTATTAACTGTGTTATTTACTACAACAGTAAAACAGTATTATACACATGTGTTATTTACTACAACAGTAAAACAGTATTATACACATGTGTTATTTACTACAACAGTAAAACAGTATTATACACATGTGTTATTTACTACAACAGTAAAACAGTATTATACACATGTGTTATTTACTACAACAGTAAAAGTATTATACACATGTGTTATTTACTACAACAGTAAAACGTATTATACACATGTGTTATTTACTACAACAGTAAACATTATTATACATATGTGTTATTTACTACAACAGTAAACAGTATTATACACATGTGTTATTTACTACAACAGTAAAACAGTATTATACACATGTGTTATTTACTACAACAGTAAACAGTATTATACACATGATTGTTATTTACTACAACAGTAAAACATTATTATACACATGATGTGTTATTTACTACAACAGTAAAACAGTATTATACACATGATGTGTTATTTACTACAACAGTAAACAGTATTATACACATGTGTTATTTACTACAACAGTAAACAGTATTATACACATGTGTTATTTACTACAACAGTAAAACAGTATTATACACATGATGTGTTATTTACTACAACAGTAAAACAGTATTATACACATGATGTGTTATTTACTACAACAGTAAAACATTATTATACACATGTGTGTTATTTACTACAACAGTAAACAGTATTATACACATGATGTGTTATTTACTACAACAGTAAACAGTATTATACACATGTGTTATTTACTGCAACAGTAAAACAGTATTATACACATGTGTTATTTACTACAACAGTAAAACATTATTATACACATGTGTTATTTACTACAACAGTAAACAGTATTATACACATGTGTTATTTACTACAACAATAAAACAGTATTATACACATGTGTTATTTACTACAACAGTAAACAGTATTAACATGTGTTTTTACTACAACAGTAAACTATTATCACATGTGTTCACGGGTTCTACAACGTCAGCAGGTCTCATTTTATTAGAAGTTGGCAGTTTATTACGGATGTTGTTTACCCAAGTACTGGTTAACCGTGGATCCTGCCCAGTAAGGTATTGTTGGTAAACTGACCGCAGTCGATATACACAAATGTGTTATGCAGGGTAAACCCAAATAAAACATATTATACACATGTGTTATTTACTACAACAGTAAACAGTATTATACACATGTGTTATTTACTACAACAGTAAACAGTATTATACACATGTGTTATTTACTACAACAGTAAACAGTATTATACACATGTGTTATTTACTACAACAGTAAAACATTATTAACACATGATGTGTTTTTTACTACAACAGTAAACAGTATTATACACATGTGTTATTTACTACAACAGTAAAACAGTATTATACACATGTGTTATTTACTACAACAGTAAAACATTATTATACACATGTGTTATTTACTACAACAGTAAAACAGTATTATACACATGTGTTATTTACTACAACAGTAAAACAGTATTATACACATGTGTTATTTACTACAACAGTAAAACAGTATTATACACATGTGTTATTTACTACAACAGTAAAACATTATTATACACATGTGTTATTTACTACAACAGTAAAACAGTATTATACACATGTGTTATTTACTACAACAGTAAAACAGTATTATACACATGTGTTATTTACTACAACAGTAAACAGTATTATACACATGTGTTATTTACTACAACAGTAAAACAGTATTATACACATTTGTTATTTACTACAACAGTAAAACAGTATTATACACATGTGTTATTTACTACAACAGTAAACAGTATTATACACATGTGTTATTTACTACAACAGTAAACAGTATTATACACATGTGTTATTTACTACAACAGTAAACAGTATTATACACATGTGTTATTTACTACAACAGTAAACAGTATTATACACATGTGTTATTTACTACAACAGTAAACAGTATTATACACATGTGTTATTTACTACAACAGTAAAACAGTATTATACACATGTGTTATTTACTACAACAGTAATTATACACATGTGTGTTATTTACTACAACAGTATTATACACATGTGTTATTTACTACAACAGTAAACAGTATTATACACATGATGTGTTATTTACTACAACAGTAAAACAGTATTATACACATGTGTTATTTACTACAACAGTAAAACAGTATTATACACATGTGTTATTTACTACAACAGTAAAACAGTATTATACACATGATGTGTTATTTACTACAACAGTAAAACATTATTATACACATGTGTTATTTACTACAACAGTAAAACATTATTATACACATGTGTTATTTACTACAACAGTAAAACAGTATTTTGGGAATTGTTTACATTTTACATATTAGTACTACTAGCCGTCAATGCACGGAAAATTCTGACTGCTTCATTAGTATAGTTTTCTAGTAGAGTGGAGTGACTGGGCACCCTGCCATGCAACTTTTTAGCCCTGCCCTTTATGTCCACCTTTTTTGCCTTTTTCTTAAAAAAAAATTATAAGCTTTTAAATAATTTACAATGATAAAACTTTTAAATTGGAAAATAAAATTTCTTTTGGGAGAAGTGAGAAAGCGCTTGATCACTTGCTTAAATGGTGTTCTTTAATATACTTCTGCAAAATAGGGTTAAAATGCACAGTACAACCATTGAATACAACATTTGAATAGAAGGAGTGCTTTATAATGGGCCAGTGTATCTATCTTCTTACTAGACACAATTTTGTTTGAAAATCGTAAAAATCAAAAAAATAATTTTAGGGAGTAGTGGGGCCCCCAGAGGGCGAAGTCACGGTCCCTAGGGCGACTATTTCGCCCACATCGCCCTCTAGAATGAATGATCCTTGAGCCTGACTCATTTTCTAATTGTTTATTTAAGTTTCACCGGTTGCCCCATTTGAGCAACGGGCAGTTTACCTGACAACATCTTTCCTGGGCAGGCTCCAGCAGATAACCAGTACTTGATGCACTAACCTCCATAAGAAACTGCCAACATTTTCATATAAAGAGACACGGTCTGAGCAGGGCTGTGACCATCAGTGACTCACTCACCTTCGGGCGGGCGGGCAGACCTTTCTAAACTTGTCTGCCCTTTTGAACAATGTGTACCGCCCTACTGTGTTTTTGATAAAAGCATAATTAGCTGTCAATCACTAAGTTAGCAACCTTTTCTAGGGGGTAACTCCCAAATACCCCTTCCCGCACATCCCTTCGCTGCTCAAAATGCACCCTTCCCCTTTTCTGACCCACTGTGCCCCTTTTTGCCACTCCGGAATAAACCCTGTTTGATTGGCATAATTATATGTATCACTAATATGAATGTTGCTTGGGGTCTAATACACAGACCGTACGGAGGTTGGTGCACCCAAGTACTGGTTAACCGTTGGAGCCTGTCCAGGAAAGGTGTTGTTAGGTAAACTGCCCGTCGGCGATATAGCCCAAAATGGTACTGATGCAGGCGTAAAACCCGAAATATAACATATCTAATACACTGACCAGTTTGATTTGACTTGGAGATTTACCAAATTGACAACTGATTGATCAGTATTGTAATCAACTGTCACCAATCTCAGACAGAAACAATCAATTTTTCATTTAATCATCAGGGTTCCCTCTGTCTGAATGTTTGTCTGCGCCACTTCTGTCGCCAATTGAAAAACACTGGAGCCAATTATTTTTTTAAAAGCCATGAATTTGACAAAACATGTGCCCCAAAAAAAATTGTGCTAAATATTTTCGCCATTTCACAATATTTAGCGCCAATATTTGTTTTTTGTTGCAATTGGCGCCATTG
This sequence comes from Archivesica marissinica, assembly GCA_014843695.1. Classification (NCBI taxonomy): domain Eukaryota; kingdom Metazoa; phylum Mollusca; class Bivalvia; order Venerida; family Vesicomyidae; genus Archivesica; species Archivesica marissinica. Next base: position 1,597 of record JABXNX010002019.1, on the reverse strand, counting down.
GCGACCGACAGCGGGAACCTTGAATCATATTGGTCATCTTAGCCATAGCAGTTTTTTATTTACAAAATCACAACCATGGCTGTTCCAGTTTCCTTATTAATAAGCATTTATATGCTGACCAAGATTGAAACATGCATATTGTAGTTTCCAAATTTGTCATACTTTGATTTCTTGTCACATTTTATTTCTTGCAGGTTCAGAGACATCTATGCAGAAGAAGAAATCTAGCCCACGTAATAGCCCCAGGGGCAATTGTAGTCCCCGTAACCCGGGCAGTCCTCGTAATCCAGGCAGCCCAAGGGGAGGTGGCAGCCCTAGAAGCTCAGAACATGCCCAAGGAGGTAGTAGTCGTCAGTCATTCCGAACCAGCCAAGATGTACAAGCACATCTGTCCACTCGGGAATCTCACAGTAAATCACCGTACAGTGAACTCGGCAAATCTCACTCAGAACAAAGACGATCACCATTTCATATGTTGTCCACTGCTCATTCAGTAACAGCTGCAGCGGCTATGTCTGGGATTCTGGGTTCCCACATGAACCATGTAGATGCATTGCACCATGTTGGTGTCGAGCCACGGACAATGTCACCACAGTGCAATATTGACAACATAGCACTCTTCAAATCATACGCTCAACCGCATCTCAGTCAACTAAATATGATGGCTGTAAATAAGGATGCAGGGTTTCTACAAAAATTAGAAGAATTAAAACCTCTGTTTCAGAAATTACAACAACATACAGTTGCACAAAGATCGGCTGCAACTTCACTTGCGAACGGTGTAGAAAACCTAAACCATTCTTCTCGATCTCCCGGCCCAGTAGGACATGTAGCAAAAACAACTGTAGCTTCAAACACGACTGAATTACATTCTGTTAGTGAATGTCCTGTGGTGCCAAATAGTTTACATGCTGGTCAGTGTAATGTGTTAACATCTGTGAAAAATGACAAGGAAAGTAACAATATACACTCAAAACTGAATAAAATAGTTACAGAGGAGCCGAAGAGCATCACAAGTGTATCGTCACGGCGATCATCACCTGGTGCTGCCACAAGCACCTCCGTATCCATGCATTCTTTTGATTCCTCTTTACCTCCGCCAAAGCGGCTTACAGAATCTGTGCAGAAGTTATTCCCTTTACCACTGGACACATCTCTACCTCACGCTAATCGCCGATCTCCGTCAAGTAGTGCCTCAGTGACAAGAATCAGTTCCAGTCACATGGTGGCAACAGGCAATGCAAGCTTGCGGGTGTCAGCTCCATTAATGTCCACTTCATCGTCGAGTTCTGGCTCAAGACACTTCCCCGGGGAAGCCTCGATGCTTGATATTGATGCAATCACTCCATCAATAACGAGCATTGACTTTGGACCAATAGATTTCCACAGTGATCCCTCTTGCAGAGTTGGTTTAGATGCTGATAATTTGGATCAGAAAGGCGGTATGTCGATAACATCTTTATACTCTCAGTCTATGAACATGTCTTACTCAAGTGTTGTGTCGTCGTCTGCTACCAAGTTAGTGCCAGCCGTCACCGGTTCTATTCTTTCACATAAAACAGAAGATTGTGGCATTAGTTCATTAAGTGCAAAATTG
>JABXNX010002018.1:0-10575 GCA_014843695.1 Archivesica marissinica | reverse complement strand
ATTCCGTGTCAAATCACCCAAATAAATTTAAAAAGTAAACCGTACCCCCTTCGATTTTGCTGCAATTTGGTTTATATGCTTATTTGGGCTGTAAAAGCTGATATTCCAAATTGTAGCTTGATCGGACGAACGGTTCCTGAGATACGGCCCATCCAACATTTGAGATTTCGGCCAAAATGGGCGTGGTCGCCATTATTAAAATGACCATAACTCAGTAACTGACTGGTCAAAATTGCTAAACTAAGTATTCCTGGAATGGGAATTCCACAAGGATTCCAAATCTGCCCTTATTTTTGACATATATGTGTTTTAAAGAGTCAAGACCTTTTGACCTTGACTTTGACCTTGACTTTGACCTTGTGGCCCACGTGAGCTTGAGATGACGTAGATGGAAAAAATATAGCCCAACATGTTTTCTACACAATATCAAAACATTGGAGGTATAATATCTTTTATAGGCCTGTAAAATCAAGTCAAATATCCACACCTGAGGCCAAAAATCAGTGAGTTTGCACTTAAAGCAGGATTATGTTCATTGATAAGTTCTGAGGATACATAGTAATGTGCTGCAGACTTTCCTAAAGATAGCTAACTAAGATTCAAACAGCAAGTCATCCTCTTTTCATCAGTCTGATCATATACTTATTAGGACTCAATGAATGTTTTCAAACTATTTATCATCAATGACCCAGTCTTTGCACACCCTTGAAATGTTTGCGATGTCATTTTTGCTGATGCAGTAGCTTCTTGATGAGGATGAAGCAAGTGAAGGTGCTTCAAGACTGCAAAGAATGTCAGAATCTTGAATCCAACACTTATCCTTTGAAGATGGCCATTGGAACTGTTTAGCAGGTCCATGTGGATGCATGAAATCTATCCTATGGTCCCCGAATTCTTTTGAAACTTCGTCTACCATACCGATCCATGGATGATCATCGTAAAGACAACATACAAAGGACTGAAGCTTTATTTGAAGTGGCACTGTTTGTTCGTCATCAAGTTCTACATCGGCTTCTACGTCATCATTCTGTGATACCCGTGCAAGTTCTGGATTGGCGGCTTGAGTACTCAACTTGTACACTTTCAGTCTCGATCTGGATACAGGAATGAACCTGTGAAACTGCAAAGTTCCTTTTATTGTACGTGCAAGTTCAAACCTTGGTTTCAGTTCCGTTTCAGATTGTGCTACTTCCTCGGGCGTCACAGAAAAGAACTTGATTCCAGGGATGTTCTTGATGCAGAAGTCGAGAATTGCCTCAGATGTTAGGATCTGGTCATTGTACGGACGCTGTAAACTTGCTTTTGCGACAAGTCGTTTTACGGTACCACCAATTCCATCGCATGCACTTTTTCCATGCGATGTCGCAAAGAAATTCCACTCAGCGTCCAATTCAAAATCTTCATTGTGGTGGCAAAGATTGATAAAATTGTACTTGTTTTTATATTGCCCGGCGCACCCGTCAGTGAAGTAGTGAATCTTCTTCACTGATGGAAACTCTGCTTTCAAATACTCTATTACAACTTTCAGAAAGGCGAAAACAGTCACTGTTGAATGCTCTTTAATGTCGCTTATAACACAGATATTCCGGTGGATAAGTGTGCCATCCTCCTGTCTTTGGTAGGCCACGAAGGGGTGCATTGTGGCCTGTTTATTTTCCCAATGGAAGCTTTGGATCTCGTCTTGGACGACATAGGAGTAATTTTCGGCAAAGTCCCCCTGCACGACGATTTCTTCCAAAGCAGCCACGGACGTCTTCAGTTGTTTCATGTATGAACTTTGGGACTTTGCTGTATAACTATGGCGAGTCAGTGTACACACTTGGGTTGTGAAGTTCTCAATAAAGTCCTCTTTTGATTCAATGATAGTGACCAGTTTTGTACGATCCGTACTGACCCACTGGAGATAGGTGATCTCCTCAATATCATCGAGCTCCTCACATTGGTTTAGATAATCAATGAGCCCCTGGCGACCAGGGCACTCTTTGCATTGACCCATCATGCACTTTTCACTTTCATCTGAACAGACACAGTATTTCATCAGGTCATGAACACTGGACTTCATACATGCTTCGGCCATTAGTTTCGGGTTCTGGTGGTATTTACAAACGCACACTGAATGTGTTCCAGAAGCTCCTGCCAGGACACACCATCTTGGACGCAAGGCTGCACATGTTGAAAAGCCGATGCTTTTGTCCGGGTGAGCTTCATTCCACGCAGCATGTATTTCCTTTAGATTGGAGAGCACAAGACGTTTCTGGTGCTTGATTTTTGTGCCATCTCGATCACGGACGCTGATAGTCTCCTTCATCCCTGGGCACATCCTACTACCTGGGCACATCCTACTATTGTCATCAGTTTGATAAAATGCAGAAATCTCATCCTTTAGCGCAGAAGACAAGGCTTTGCCCTTATTTCTATCACACTGCCCAAGAATGCCTGTCTCTTTTTTCACCGCACGACTCTTTTTCACCAGGTAATTTGTCGCCCCGAATTCTCGCATTGTCCTTTCTAATGTAAATGGTGACAATGTCAATATCTGAACACGTTCTGCATAACTATCTGAATTCCTGAATTTGTCTTTCAATTCCTCAATCAATTTTCTAAACAATTTTAAATCTTTCATGTTTGATTCGTCATCAGATTCGGAGTTACTGGTATCAAGTGGCACATCATATGTACATTCAAGTGACCTTTTTAAGGTTTTCGTAGCAGATTTCAGCTTTTTTCTTCCTTTTGCTTTCCGACTTGGAGGTGCTAATTGTCTTGTTTTGACTGGGGTTTCATCTAGATTAGCCAATGCAGCATTAATATCTACAAAAGAAGTGTCCAAGTTTTTTTCAGGAGAACTTATGCACATTTCTTCAGTACCATCAGTCGCACAACCTGGGGTTTCCTCAGGCACTTCCTCATCACTTTCAGTTTCAATTCGTTTAAATTGATTTAGCTGTACGAGACAGGCACAGCATAATTTTACACCGGGAACCACTATTTCTGGAGGATTGGACAATTTATCATAATTCCCTGAACTCAAGACGGAAAGCGATTTTGTCCTTGCTTTGTTCGGATGATGTTTGAAAGGATCACAGCACTTCTTTTGAAGCACAGAATATTTGATCAACAATTCTTGTTCATGATGACTGCAAATGGTTTTGATGTTGGCACTGTCCAGCCTACTACGTAACTTCAGTACTCCGATCTCTTGTTGATTCGTAACATTTCGAACTGCCGTTTTTCTTGTGTGACGGTGGTTATGGCACGGGGTTGCACCTGAATGAAAACTGCAGTTTTCCCTGTAAAATAACGATTACTGCAGTAAATACCTTGGCTGTTTTTTCTCCAAATGTGATAATTTTAGGAATATGACCAACGTCTGAATAAGAGGGAAGACTACGACGACTACTACATGTAGTACTAACATTAAATCATGCTTTATGAAGTTATTTGGTTAAGATTGGTACATTTTTGGAGATAGTTCATAATGTGTTATGTACACACACAGACTGACTGAGGCATGTTTATTTGACTGAGGCCTGGTTATTTCTATCAATTAACTTTTGCTAATATCTTGAAAACTAACTGATCTTGTAACAAAGTAGACAGATGGGAATGATCACAAGGTACTTAAGATTGGTCGTGTATACTTACATTTTGTTAGCAGCTTCTATGTATATAATGAATTTATCATGTAAAAGTGGCTGCCAGTTTCTTTTGTTTCAACACTTTCTTTGCAAATGGCAGAGAGGCTAATTAGGAGATTCCACTTCCTGTCCAAGGAGTTCCACTTCCTGCCCAGGGATTCTTGAGTCAAAATTAACCCTTTTCAGCCTAAAGTGTGGATATTTGACTCGATTTTACAGGCTTATAAGAGATATTATACCTCCAATTTCTTTACATTGTGTAGAAAACAGGTTGGGCTAAAAATAATCTTGATAGGTCATCTCAAGGTCACGTGGGCCACAAGGTCAAAGTCAAGGTCAAAGTCAAAGTCAAAGTCAAAAGGTTATCACTCTTTAAAACACACCTATGTCAAAAATAAGGACAGGTTTGGAATCCTTGTGGAATTCCCTTTCCAGAAATACCTATTTGAGCAATTTATACCTATCGGTTACCGAGCTATGGTCATTTGAATATTGGCGGCCACGCCCATTTTGGCCGAAAACCCCAAAATTGGATAGGCCATATCTCAGGAACCGTAGGTCTGATCAAGCTAAAATTTGGAATATCAGCTTTTTTAGCCCATATAATCATACAAACCAAATTTCAGCAAAATCGAAGGGGGTACGGTTTACATCATTGGGTGATTTGACACGGAATGCCAGTATTTGATTGTTTCAGATTTCATAGCAGACGGTTTTTTAGCTGTATTCATGTGTCCGTCCATCCATCCGTATCTCTATAATAATAATAATAATATAAGTCCTTTTTATTAAATAACGAATTTATGAATCAACTTGGACCAATCGTATCTCACCTAATGTTTATATCCGTTAACACTCGCTACAGTGTGTAGATCATGTCGTAGGATTTCAAGTGCGGGTCAACCGCCATCACTTTCCGTTCATCATTAATTTCCCTTTCAACTTCACAAAACCCCTTGTCCCCAGATAAGATTGTGAAGGCGACCGTTGGTGGAAATCTCTCGGTCATCGAACCAATCTATAACGTAATCATGAAACGAAAATATGAACTCTAGGTAGTGCCTATTTAATATTACATCGCAATAATTATTCTAGCATGCATTATAGATACTTGTATATCGCAGTAATAACTATTAAAAACTGAAATAATTCACTGCAAGGACCATAGCGAAGTCTGCAACATTCTTGTTGCACCGCATCTCTTTCTTATTTATGTGGACTAGGCCCTTGTCCATCTCTTGGAAGATTTCAAATGATATAGTGGATACTGAAAGAATCACTCCCAAAGAAAGCCCAAACGAAAATTTGGTCTGCCTCCGTGGTAGAGTGGTTAAGGTCGCTGACTTGTATACCACTGTAACCTATCACTGATGGTCACGGGTTCGAGCCCTTCTCAGGCTGTCTCATTTATATGAAAAAGTTGGCAGTTTCTTACGGAGGTTGGTGCACCCAAGTACTGGTTAACCGCTGGAGCCTGCCCAGGAAAGGTGTTAGGTAAACTGTCCGCCGGCGATATAGCCCAAAATGGTGCTGATCATTTTCAATAAATGTGTTCTTGATTTTGTAGAATCAAAAGATCAAGTCATAGCATAACTTTTTTCTCAAACAATAGGAAGTTGCGAATGCAAGAGCAAATAATCAACAATCAATAATGTTGTCTTGTTTCATGACATTGGGAATTTGAATGTCAATATTTTGGAGTAGTTTTTATGCTCAATATATAGTTGTCAAGTCGATTGACCAATAAATGTAACCCGTATAGAGAATCATGAGACAATTTATTTTCATTGCGCATACTTTGCTTTAAAGTTTTTAATTTGTTTCTCATTCCTAGCACACTTATGCCCTTTAGTTTTGCACTTGGTGAATTATCGGTATTCATTTTGTCGTTTAGTTGTTTAGAATTTTCACCCATACATCTCGATTTCATTTCTTTTATAATTGAAGGTTTTGTTCTTTTGTGTTGTCTAGCATTTCATTTCCTACCGCCGTGTGCTAAATCTTTATAAGCATCACTGTCTCCGATATACACCAAAAGCATCACTGTCTCCGATATACACCAACACAGTGTGTCCATTGTAATCACCATCCAAAAAACGAAAAAGCATGCTTTTGAAACAATTCACAAGCTCTACACCTTGATTACAAATTTTAAAAGATGACTGCTCTACTGACTTTCCTTCATGTTTATTAATACGATTTCCATAATTTCTCCATGTATATCCATCTGCGCGCCAATCGTCTGTTTTATTGTCATTACCGCCATCGTTGAATACAAATATAGTTCCAGCGCATGGTCTATAAGGTTGTTCCTTTGTTATGCTATTTGGTGAATTTTGAATTAAAATATCTGGCGCTTCAAATGGTGTAATTGTCCTGTCAGTGTGTGAGAATATAGGTGTGTTGTTACCGTCACCAACTAGTGATACATCGTCATTACTAAGAAAAAACTTGCTGTCGGACTCGATTAAGTAACATTTTGTCGACGCTCACTTCCCAGTAGCAGTTGGTGTAGTGGATGTCGATGATCGCAGCCCAGTAGCAGTTGGTGTAGTGGATGTCGATGCTCGCTGCCCAGTAGCAGTTGGTGTAGTGGATGTCGATGATCGCTGCCCAGTTGCAGTTGTAGTGGATGTCGATGAAATTCTGACAGCAGCTTCAATGCTACTTCCAAGATTCTCTACCAGTATTTAGCTACAGACAGACGGAGTGACTGAACACATCCATGGACAAGATTCCACCATTTAAATTGCAATATTTGACAACATTTAAGCATGAAAACAAACGTGAGTCTGTAATGGGATATTGTCTTGTCTGTGGTTGAGTGGTTACGGTCACTGACTTGTATACCACTGTAACGTATCATCACCGATGGTCACGGCTTCGAGCCCTGCTCAGACCATGCCTCTTTAGATTCGTTTATTGTAATAAATCATCATCATGCACAAACTATTTCTTACGTACCAAACAATGTGTGGAAATCTGGATGCTCAATGATGTCAATCCTGGACATGCGATAGCTTGCGAATACTTTATAGCCCCCGCATCCCGAAGATCAAGGAAGTCAAGACTGTGCTGGCTTCCATGGTAGAGGTTCTGTGAACGTGGTAACATTTCAGAGAGCAGCACTGTTGCACTGTAATATGTATATATATTAATCATTGATCAGATACAGACAGCTATTATTAATATATATAGCAGGAATATTTTAAATTTATTAATATATATATATATAGCATGAATCTATATAGATCATTTATCAGATACAGACAGCTTAGGAAAAGGTATGCCTTAGATAGAAAAATGCACGTGTAAATTATGTCCTAATACCTCCATACGTATTTAAGATACCTACTTGGGTGACTCGCTGCAATCGATGTCTGCGACAATCTGAGATGGCGTTCTGTAACCGATGTCATTTTCCCCAATGACAACACCCCCCAGCTGGGCAGGGGTTAGAATATCCCGGCTGTCGCACTACAGAGGGGTACAACCGCCCCAAATGTGCCTGCCTGTTTGCCGTGGGCGGAGACCTGCGTCGCCTGATGAGAGGATCCTGGTGGTTGAGTAGAATCAGTGTTGGCAAATAATACCCTGTTTCCACAACACACCACTTCGGCCTTAAGTTGGGTTAAACGGGAGGTCAGGAAAGCCCGTCCTTGATCAATCGGCTGGTCATGCCGAGCCCTAGGGCATTGTTAATCTTAAACACATATTTTCAAAATTTATCTTGAAAACAAATATTGATTCTCTAAAATATTTATACTCTTTCATTGTCTTCTTTTTGATGCCCTAGAAGGCGGTGGCTCATGGGCTAATCGGGTGAAAGTTTGATGTTTGATTGACTTTTGTAACCTCCCAAGGATAGTCTAAACTTGGTAGGACCTTCTGTGGGAATACACTTGTCCAGTCTAGTCCTTTCATTCTGAGTATCCTTCTGTGGGAATACACTTGTCCAGTCTAGTCCTTTCATTCTGAGTATATCATTGATGTATCCCTGTCATGATCTGTGATGGATTTCCCAAGATCATGTCCCCTTGTTGGGCTCTGAGACGGGTGGGGAGCATTGACGATGAACTATATATTACTATTATGAGTTCCATTAAAAAAAAAGCCAAGCGTGCACTAAGTGAATCCGATGATGATCCTGTTGAACAACAGAGTGAACTTCCCTCGCTTCATTCTCATTGAGGCTGTAGACAGTTCAAAACCTATCACAAAAATTTCCCCTTTCGTCATTGAAAAGCAAATGAAATCTATCCTAGGTACACCTAAATCTGTTAAAAGTCTTCGAAATGGAAGTCTTTTGGTTGAAATTACTTCAAAAGCTCAATCTCAGAATTTATTATCAACGAACACCTTCTTTGGACATTCTGTGAAGGTCAGTCCCCACACATCTTTGAACTCATCCAAAGGTGTCATCAGGTGCAGGGAATTATCTTCCTGCTCTTTGGATGAGATCAAAGAAGGTTTGTCAAGTCAAGGGATCATTGACGTGAAGAGAATATCAATAAAACGTAACGAAAAACAACAAACACATATATAATTACATGTGACACACCAGTCATCCCGTCACGTATCAAAGTCGGCTACCAGATTGTCACCGTCGACATATATGTACCTAACCCTCTTCGATGCTTTAAATGCCAGAAGTATGGTCATCATGAGGATAGGTGTCGGAACGAGTCTGTATGCTCCAAGTGTGCTGAGACTGCTCCACAACATCAAGAGAACAACTGCCCCAACACAAATAAATGCGCCAATTGTGGCGCTGATCATATATCCAATTCTAAAGACTGTGACTCCTGGAAAAAAGAAAAAGAAATTGTTAAGATCAAATATTCGGAAAACATTTCATTCCAGGATGCAAGAAAAATTTATGAATCTCGGTACAAATCCGAAAATCAGCCAAGCTATGCAAGTGTTGCTAAAACAGCTTCTGTTGAATGCAAAACTTGCAAAAACTTGTTGACCAAACTTTGCCAAATATTTCCAGACAAAAAAACAGAAATAATGCAGTTATTCCCTGGTTCTGATAGTTCTTCTCATCTTGACCAGCTTACAAATCAAAATACACCACAAACACCTAAACCTACAGCAGACAAACAAAAACAAACAAACATACACAAGAATCCAACAACAAAAAACACTCGAAACAACAATACACAAGAAAAACACATTCAAACAACATCAACTTCATCAAAACCAATACCTACTAAAAAAGAATCAACAGCTCAACAAGCATCAACTTCAACAAAAAAGCAGTCACTTCCAGACAGCAGAAAAACAAACATATACAATCAGATAAACAGTGTCCAGTCCAGTGTCTACAAGCAATAGATACTCGGATTTGGACACGGACGATGGCAATCTGGAGGGCGAGGCATCAGACTCGGACAAGTCCGAGTCTATGACCTGGCGAGGGTGGCTGGAGCAAGAACCTTCAGTCGTTGCAGGATGCCACTTAATATATTTTTAACTTTATATTTTATCTATGAATAATAATTATGTAAATATCGGTATAGTATTTTTAATAATTAATCTCTCAATAATGGCCAATGGAATTATCAAGTGGAATTGTCAAGGTTTAAAATCTAATTTTGCAGAGCTTTCTCTTTTAGTGCAAGAACATAAACCTGCTGCGTTATGCCTTCAAGAAACATTTTTGAAACAAAATGATACAATTTCTATAAAACATCACACCATTTTCAATAAAATATACAGTGAAGGTGATAAAGCCCAGGGTGGGGTATCTATCATCGTCAATAATAGTGTTCAACATAAGGAATTACTGTTAAATACAAACTTACAAGCTGTTGCTGTAAGACTGTCATTACATAGCACTATCGCACTGTGTTCACTATATCTTCCTCCAAGTAAACCAATTGAAGAACATAGGCTGAATGATCTTATAATACAATTACCCACTCCATATATTCTAATAGGTGATTTCAATGCACATAACATTATCTGGGGTTGTAATAATACAAATCAAAGAGGTCTCTAGATAGAGAATTTCATCTCTGATAATTCTCTTTCTTACATGAACGATCCATCTTCCAAAACATATTTACACCCAGGAACAGGATCCTATTCTGCAATAGATCTTACACTATGTAGCCCAGTCATACTTCCAGATTTCTCATGGAAAGTCGATGATGATCTCCACGGAAGCGACCACTTCCCCATCCTCATATCTGAAAATCAGCCAACAGCTTATAGTCAACCCAGAAGATGGAAACTTTCTAAAGCAAATTGGACTAAATTCCAACAACTTTGTGAACAAACAATTTCATATGAAACACTCAAGGATTGTCGTGATCAAACACAGCTATTCACTACATTACTAATAAAAGCAGCAGAACAATCCATACCTCCCTCAGACTTCACCTAATCCAAAGAGACCATACAAACCCTGGTATGATGATGATTGTAAGAAAGCCATCCAAAATAGGAAATTGGCCATAAGAAAATTCAATTTGAGACCCACCACATAAAATTTAAACAACATTCGCATATATAGAGCAAAAGCACGACGTACAATACAAAGCAGCAAACGCAAATGTTGGAAACAATATATCTCAAGACTAAATAACAGAACAACAACTAAGAAAACCTGGGACATGATAAGAAAAATTAATGGCAAAGGTACTTCACCTATTAGCCACCTCACTGCAAACAACAAACAAATCACCACACCTCTGGAAATTTCAAACACCTTAGCAGAAACATTTGCACAAAAATCATCAGCAAATAATTATTCACAAAAATTTCAGAAATTCAAAGACACTAAAGAAAAGAAAAAACTAAACTTCAATTCAAAGAACATTACAATAAACTATTTAATCTTAAAGAACTAACGTCTGCTTTGTCAAAAGCACATGATACATCCCCAGGTCCAGATAAAATCCACTATCAATTCTTAAAACATCTACCT
>JABXNX010002017.1:0-47404 GCA_014843695.1 Archivesica marissinica | reverse complement strand
ACAGATGCACGCGTACATATCTATTTACTACAGATGCACGCGTACATATATATTTACTACAGATGCACGCCTACATATCTATTTACTACAGATGCACGCGTATATATCTATTTACTACAGATGCACGTGTACATATCTATTTACTACAGATGCACGCGTACATATCTATTTACTACAGATGCACGCGTACATATCTATTTACTACAGATGCACGCATATATATCTATTTACTACAGATGCACGCGTACATATATATTTACTACAAATGCACGCCTATACATCTATTTACTACAGATGCACGCCTACATACATCTATTTACTACATATGCACGTTTACATATCTATTTACTACAGATGCACGCCTACATACATCTATTTACTACAGATGCATGTTTACATATCTATTTACTACAGATGCACGCCTACATACATCTATTTACTACAGATGCACGCCTACATACATCTATTTACTACAGATGCACGCCTACATACATCTATTTACTACAGATGCAAGCGTATATATCTATTTACTACAGATGCACGTGTACATATCTATTTACTACAGATGCACGCGTACATATCTATGTACTACAGATGCACGCATACATATCTATTTACTACAGATGCACGCATACATATCTATTTACTACAGATGCACGCGTACATATATATTTACTACAGATGCACGCGTACATATCTATTTACTACAGATGCACGCGTACATACATCTATTTACTACAGATGCACGCCTACATATATATTTACTACAGATGTACGCGTACATACATCTATTTACTACAGATGCACGCGTACATATCTATTTACTACAGATGCACGCATACATACATCTATTTACTACAGAGGCATGCGTACATATATATTTACTACAGATGCACGCGTACATATATATTTACTACAGATGCACGCGTACATATATATTTACTATAGATGCACGCCTACATACATCTATTTACCACAGATGCACATGTACATATCTATTTACTACAGATGCATGCCTATATATATATTTACTACAGATGTACGCGTACATACATCTATTTACTACAGAGGCACGCGTACATATATATTTACTACAGATGCACGCGTACATATCTATTTACTACAGATGTACGCGTACATACATCTATTTACTACAGAGGCACGCGTACATACATCTATTTACTACAGATGCATGCGTACATACATCCATTTACTACAGATGCACGCCTACATACATCTATTTACTATAGATGCACGCGTATATATCTATTTACTACAGATGCACGTGTACATATCTATTTACTACAGATGCACGCGTACATATCTATTTACTACAGATGCACGCGTACATATCTATTTACTACAGATGCACGGGTACAACATCTTTTACTACATATGCACGTTATATATCTATTTACTACAGATGCACGCGTACATACATCTATTTACTACAGAGGCATGCGTACATATCTATTTACTACAGATGCATGCGTACATATCCATTTACTACAGATGCACGCCTACATACATCTATTTACTATAGATGCACGCGTATATATCTATTTACTACAGATGCACGTGTACATATCTATTTACTACAGTTGCACGCGTACATATCTATTTACTACAGATGCACGCGTACATATCTATTTACTACAGATGCACGGGTACAAACATCTGTTTACTACATATGCACGTTTATATATCTATTTACTACAGATGCACGCCTACATACATCTATTTACTACAGATGCATGCGTACATATCTATTTACTACAGACGTATGCATACATATCTATTTACTACAGATGCACGCCTACATACATCTATTTTCTACACATGCACGCCTACATACATCTATTTACTACAGATGCACGCCTACATACATCTATTTTCTACAGATGCACGCGTATATATCTATTTACTACAGATGCACGCGTACATATCTATTTACTACAGATGCACGCGTACATACATCTATTTACTATAGATGTACGCCTACATATCTATTTACTACAGATGGAAGCGTATATATCTATTTACTACAGATGCACGTGTACATATATATTTACTACAGATGTACGCGTACATACATCTATTTACTACAGTGGCATGCGTACATATATATTTACTACAGATGCATGCGTACATATATATTTACTACAGAGGTACGCGTACATACATCTATTTACTACAGAGGCATGCGTACATATATATTTACTACAGATGCACGCGTACATATATATTTACTATAGATGCACGCCTACATACATCTATTTACCACAGATGCACATGTACATATCTATTTACTACAGATGCATGCCTATATATATATTTACTACAGATGTACGCGTACATACATCTATTTACTACAGAGGCACGCGTACATATATATTTACTACAGATGCACGCGTACATATCTATTTACTACAGATGTACGCGTACATACATCTATTTACTACAGAGGCACGCGTACATACATCTATTTACTACAGATGCATGCGTACATACATCCATTTACTACAGATGCACGCCTACATACATCTATTTACTACAGATGCACGCGTAATATATCTATTTACTACAGATGCACGCGTACATATCTATTTACTACAGTTGCACGCGTACATATCTATTTACTACAGATGCACGCGTACATATCTATTTACTACAGATGCACGGGTACAAACATCTGTTTACTACATATGCACGTTTATATATCTATTTACTACAGATGCACGCCTACATACATCTATTTACTACAGATGCATGCGTACATATCTATTTACTACAGACGTATGCATACATATCTATTTACTACAGATGCACGCCTACATACATCTATTTTCTACACATACACGCCTACATACATCTATTTACTACAGATGCACGCCTACATACATCTATTTTCTACAGATGCACGCGTATATATCCATTTACTACAGATGCACGCGTACATATCTATTTACTACAATTGCACGCGTACATATCTATTTACTACAGATGCACGCATACGTACATATCTATTTACTACAGATGTACGCCTACATACATCTATTTTCTACACATGCACGCCTACATACATCTATTTACTACAGATGCACGCCTACATACATCTATTTTCTACAGATGCACGCGTACATATCTATTTACTACATATGTACGCGTACATATCTATTTACTACAGATGCACGCGTACATATCTATTTACTACAGATGCACGCTTACATATCTATTTACTACAGATGCACGGGTACATACATCTATTTACTACAGATGCACAGGTACATATCTATTTACTACAGATGCACGCGTACATACATCTATTTACTACAGATGCACACGTACATATATATTTACTACAGATGCACGCGTACATACATCTATTTACTACAGATGCACGTTTACATATCTATTTACTACAGATGCACGCCTACATACATATATTTACTACTTATGCACATTTACATATATAGGTACTACAGATGCACGTGTACATATCTATTTACTACAGATGCACGCGTACATATCTATTTACTACAGATATACGCGTACATATATATCTACTACAGATGCACGTGTACATATCTATTTACTACAGATGCACGCGTATATATTTATATACTACAGATGCACGTGTACATATCTATTTACTACAGATATACGCGTACATATCTATCTATTACAGATGCACGTGTACATATCTATCTACTACAGATGCACCCATATATATCTATTTACTACAGATGCACTCGTACATATCTATTTACTACAAATGCACGCCTATACATCTATTTACTACAGATGCACGCCTACATACATCTATTTACTACATATGCATGTTTACATATCTATTTACTACAGATGCTCGCCTACATACATCTATTTTCTACAGATGCACGCCTACATACATCTATTTACTACAGATGCACGCCTACATACATCTATTTACTACAGATGCCAGCGTATATATCTATTTACTACAGATGCACGTGTACATATCTATTTACTACAGATGCAAGCGTACATATCTATGTAATACAGATGCACGCATACATATCTATTTACTACAGATGCACGCATACATATCTATTTACTACAGATGCACGCGTACATATATATTTACTACAGATGCACGCGTACATATATATTTACTACAGATGCACGCGTACATACATCTATTTACTACAGATGCATGCCTACATATATATTTACTACAGATGCACGCGTACATACATCTATTTACTACAGAGGCACGCGTACATATCTATTTACTACAGATGCACGCATACATACATCTATTTACTACAGAGGCATGCGTACATATATATTTACTACAGATGCACGCGTACATATATATTTACTACAGATGCACGCGTTCATATATATTTACTATAGATGCACGCCTACATACATCTATTTACCACAGATGCACATGTACATATCTATTTACTACAGATGCATGCCTATATATATATTTACTACAGATGTACGCGTACATACATCTATTTACTACAGAGGCACGCGTACATATATATTTACTACAGATGCACGCGTACATATCTATTTACTACAGATGTACGCGTACATACATCTATTTACTACAGAGGCATGCGTACATACATCTATTTACTACAGATGCATGCGTACATACATCCATTTACTACAGATGCACGCCTACATACATCTATTTACTATAGATGCACGCGTATATATCTATTTACTACAGATGCACGTGTACATATCTATTTACTACAGTTGCACGCGTACATATCTATTTACTACAGATGCACGCGTACATATCTATTTACTACAGATGCACGGGTACACATCTGTTTACTACATATGCACGTTTATATATCTATTTACTACAGATGCACGCCTACATACATCTATTTACTACAGATGCATGCGTACATATCTATTTACTACAGACGTATGCATACATATCTATTTACTACAGATGCACGCCTACATACATCTATTTTCTACACATGCACGCCTACATATCTATTTACTACAGATGCACGCGTACATATCTATTTACTACAGATGCACGCGTACATATCTATTTACTACAGATGCACGCGTACATACATCTATTTACTACAGATGCACACGTACATATCTATTTACTACAGATGCACGCCTACATACATCTATTTACTACAGATGCACGCCTACATACATCTATTTACTACAGATGCACGCGTACATACATCTATTTACTATAGATGTACGCCTACATATCTATTTACTACAGATGGAAGCGTATATATCTATTTAAATACTACAGATGCACGCGTACATATCTATTTACTACAGATGCACGCGTACATATCTATTTACTACAGATGCACGCGTACATATATATTTACTACAGATGCACGCGTACATATCTATTTACTACAGATGCACGCCTATATATCTATTTACTACAGATGCACGTGTACATATCTATTTACTACAGATGCACGCGTACATATATATTTACTACAGATGCACGCGTACATATCTATTTACTACAGATGCACGCATATATATCTATTTACTACAGATGCACGCGTACATATCTATTTACTACAGATGCACGCGTATACATCTATTTACTACAGATGCACGCCTACATACATCTATTTACTACATATGCATGCTTACATATCTATTTACTACAGATGCACGCCTACATACATCTATTTACTACAGATGCACGCCTACATACATCTATTTACTACAGATGCACGCCTACATACATCTATTTACTACAGATGCACGCGTATATATCTATTTACTACAGATGCACGTGTACATATCTATTTACTACAGATGCACGCGTACATATCTATTTACTACAGATGCACGCATACATATCTATTTACTACAGATGCACGCGTACATATCTATTTACTACAGATGCACGCGTACATATATATTTACTACAGATGCACGCGTACATATATATTTACTACAGATGCACGCGTACATACATCTATTTACTACAGATGCACGCCTACATATATATTTACTACAGATGCACGCGTACATACATCTATTTACTACAGAGGCACGCGTACATATCTATTTACTACAGATGCACGCATACATACATCTATTTACTACAGATGCACGCGTACATATATATTTACTACAGATGCACGCGTACATATCTATTTACTACAGATGCACGCGTACATATCTATTTACTACAGATGCACGCCTACATACATCTATTTACTACAGATGCACGCGTACATATCTATTTACTACAGATGCACGCCTATATATCTATTTACTACAGATGCACGCGTACATACATCTATTTACTACAGATGCACGCGTACATATATATTTACTACAGATGCACGCGTACATATCTATTTACTACAGATGTACGCGTACATACATCTATTTACTACAGATGCACGCGTACATATCTATTTACTACAGATGCAAGCGTACATACATCTATTTACTACAGATGCACGCGTACATACATCTATTTACTATAGATGCACGCCTATATATCTATTTACTACAGATGCACGTGTACATATCTATTTACTACAGATGCACGCGTACATACATATATTTACTACAGATGCACACGTACATATCTATTTACTACAGATGCACGTGTACATATCTATTTACTACAGATGCACGTATACATATCTATTTACTACAGATGCACGCGTACATACATCTATTTACTACAGATGCACGCGTACATATCTATTTACTACAGATGTACGTGTACATACATCTATTTACTACAGATGTACACATCTATTTACTACAGATGCACGTGTACATATCTATTTACTACAGATGCACGCGTATATATCTATTTACTACAGATGCACGCGTACATACATCTATTTACTACAGATGCACGCATACACACATCTATTTACTACAGATGCACGTGTACATATCTATTTACTACAGATGCACGCGTACATACATCTATTTACTACAGATGCACGCGTACATATCTATTTACTACAGATGCACGCGTACATATCTATTTACTACAGATGCACGCGTACATATCTATTTACTACAGATGCACGCCTACATACATCTATTTACTACAGATGTACGCGTACATACATCTATTTACTACAGATGCACGCGTACATATATATATTTACTACAGATGCACGCGTACATATATATTTACTATAGATGCACGCCTACATACATCTATTTACTATAGATGACGCCTACATATCTATTTACCACAGATGCACATGTACATATCTATTTACTACAGATGCATGCCTATATATATATTTACTACAGATGTACGTGTACATACATCTATTTACTACAGAGGCACGCGTACATATATATTTACTACAGATGCACGCGTACATATCTATTTACTACAGATGTACGCGTACATACATCTATTTACTACAGAGGCACGCGTACATACATCTATTTACTACAGATGCATGCGTACATACATCCATTTACTACAGATGCACGCCTACATACATCTATTTACTATAGATGCACGCGATATATATCTATTTACTACAGATGCACGTGTACATATCTATTTACTACAGTTGCACGCGTACATATCTATTTACTACAGATGCACGCGTACATATCTATTTACTACAGATGCACGGGTACAAACATCTGTTTACTACATATGCACGTTTATATATCTATTTACTACAGATGCACGCCTACATACATCTATTTACTACAGATGCATGCGTACATATCTATTTACTACAGACGTATGCATACATATCTATTTACTACAGATGCACGCCTACATACATCTATTTTCTACACATGCACGCCTACATACATCTTTTTACTACAGATGCACGCCTACATACATCTATTTTCTACAGATGCACGCGTATATATCTATTTACTACAGATGCACGCGTACATATCTATTTACTACAATTGCACGCGTACATATCTATTTACTACAGATGCACGCGTACGTACATATCTATTTACTACAGATGTACGCCTACATACATCTATTTACTACAGATGCACGCGTATATATCTATTTACTACAGATGCACGCGTACATATCTATTTACTACAGATGCAGGCGTACATATCTATTTACTACAGATGCACGCGTACATATCTATTTACTACAGATGCACGCTTACATATCTATTTACTACAGATGCACGGGTACAAACATCTGTTTACTACATATGCACGTTTATATATCTATTTACTACAGATGCACGCCTACATACATCTATTTACTACAGATGCACGCGTACATATATATTTACTACAGATGCACGCGTACATATCTATTTACTACAGATGTACGCGTACATACATCTATTTACTACAGAGGCACGCGTACATACATCTATTTACTACAGATGCATGCGTACATACATCCATTTACTACAGATGCACGCCTATATACATCTATTTACTATAGATGCACGCGTATATATATCTATTTACTACAGATGCACGTGTACATATCTATTTACTACAGTTGCACGCGTACATATCTATTTACTACAGATGCACGCGTACATATCTATTTACTACAGATGCACGGGTACAAACATCTGTTTACTACATATGCACGTTTATATATCTATTTACTACAGATGCACGCCTACATACATCTATTTACTACAGATGCATGCGTACATATCTATTTACTACAGACGTATGCATACATATCTATTTACTACAGATGCACGCCTACATACATCTATTTTCTACACATGCACGCCTACATACATCTATTTACTACAGATGCACGCCTACATACATCTATTTTCTACAGATGCACGCGTATATATCTATTTACTACAGATGCACGCGTACATATCTATTTACTACAAATGCACGCGTACATATCTATTTACTACAGATGCACGCGTACGTACATATCTATTTACTACAGATGCACGCCTACATACATCTATTTACTACAGATGCACGCGTATATATCTATTTACTACAGATGCACGCGTACATATCTATTTACTACAGATGCACGCGTACATATCTATTTACTACAGATGCACGCTACATATCTATTTACTACAGATGCACGCGTACACATCTATTTACTACAGATGCACGCTACATACATCTATTTACTACAGATGCACGCGTATATATCTATTTACTACAGATGCACGCGTACATATCTATTTACTACAAATGCACGCGTACATATCTATTTACTACAGATGCACGCGTACGTACATATCTATTTACTACAGATGCACGCCTACATACATCTATTTTCTACACATGCACGCCTACATACATCTATTTACTACAGATGCACGCCTACATACATCTATTTTCTACAGATGCACGCGTACATACCTATTTACTACAGATGCACGCGTACATATCTATTTACTACAGATGCACGCGTACATATCTATTTACTACAGATGCACGCTTACATATCTATTTACTACAGATGCACGGGTACATACATCTATTTACTACAGATGCACACGTACATATCTATTTACTACAGATGCACGCGTACATACATCTATTTACTACAGATGCACGCATACATATATATTTACTACAGATGCACGCGTACATACATCTATTTACTACAGATGCACGCGTACATATATATTTACTACAGATGCACACCTACATACATATATTTATTACTTATGCACATGTACATATATAGGTACTACAGATGCACGTGTACATATCTATTTACTACAGATGCACGCGTACATATCTATTTACTACAGATATACGCGTACATATATATCTACTACAGATGCACGTGTACATATCTATTTACTACAGATGCACGCGTATATATTTATATACTACAGATGCACGAGTACATATCTATTTACTACAGATATACGCGTACATATCTATCTATTACAGATGCACGTGTACATATCTATCTACTACAGATGCACCCATATATATCTATTTACTACAGATGCACGCGTACATATCTATTTACTACAAATGCACGCCTATACATCTATTTACTACAGATGCACGCCTACATACATCTATTTACTACATATGCACGTTTACATATCTATTTACTACAGATGCACGCCTACATACATCTATTTACTACATATGCATGTTTACATATCTATTTACTACAGATGCTTGCCTACATACATCTATTGTCAACAGATGCACGCCTACATACATCTATTTACTACAGATGCACGCCTACATACATCTATTTACTACAGATGCCAGTGTATATATCTATTTACTACAGATGCACGTGTACATATCTATTTACTACAGATGCACGCGTACATATCTATTTGCTACAGATGCACGCATACATATCTATTAACTACAGATGCACGCGTACATATCTATTTACTACATATGCACGCGTACATATCTATTTACTACAGATGCACGCGTACATATATATTTACTACAGATGCACGCGTACATATATATTTACTACAGATGCACGCCTACATACATCTATTTACTACAGATGCATGCCTACATATATATTTACTACAGATGTACGCGTACATACATCTATTTACTACAGAGGCACGCGTACATATCTATTTACTACAGATGCACGCATACATACATCTATTTACTACAGAGGCATGCGTACATATAATTTACTACAGATGCACGCGTACATATATATTTACTACAGATGCACGCGTACATATATATTTACTACAGATGCACGCCTACATACATCTATTTACTACAGATGCACATACATATCTATTTACTACAGATGCATGCCTACATATATATTTACTACAGATGTACGCGTACATACATCTATTTACTACAGATGCACGCGTACATATATATTTACTACAGATGCACGCGTACATATCTATTTACTACAGATGACGCGTACATACATCTATTTACTACAGCATGCGTACATACATCTATTTACTACAGATGCACGCGTACATACATCTATTTACTACAGATGCACGCCTACATACATCTATTTACTATAGATGCACGCGTAATATCTATTTACTACAGATGCACGTGTACATATCTATTTACTACAGATGCACGCGTACATATCTATTTACTACAGACGTATGCATACATATCTATTTACTACAGATGCACGCCTACATACATCTATTTACTACACATGCACGCCTACATACATCTATTTACTACAGATGCATGCCTACATACATCTATTTTCTACAGATGCACGCGTATATATCTATTGTCTACAGATGCACGCCTACATACATCTATTTACTACAGATGCACGCCTACATACATCTATTTACTACAGATGCACGCGTATATATCTATTTACTACAGATGCACGTGTACATATCTATTTACTACAGATGCACGCGTACATATCTATTTACTACAGATGCACGCATACATATCTATTTACTACAGATGCACGCGTACATATCTATTTACTACATATGCACGCGTACATATCTATTTACTACAGATGCACGCGTACATATATATTTACTACAGATGCACGCGTACATATATATTTACTATAGATGCACGCCTACATACATCTATTTACTACAGATGCATGCGTACATATCTATTTATTACATATGCATGCCTACATATATATTTACTACAGATGTACGCGTACATACATCTATTTACTACAGAGGCACGCGTACATATATATTTACTACAGATGCACGCGTACATATCTATTTACTACAGATGTACGCGTACATACATCTATTTACTACAGAGGCACGCGTACATACATCTATTTACTACAGATGCATGCGTACATACATCCATTTACTACAGATGCACGCCTATATACATCTATTTACTATAGATGCACGCGTATATATCTATTTACTACAGATGCACGTGTACATATCTATTTACTACAGTTGCACGAGTACATATCTATTTACTACAGATGCACGCGTACATATCTATTTACTACAATTGCACGCGTACATATCTATTTACTACAGATGCACGCGTACGTACATCTATTTACTACAGATGCACGCCTACATACATCTATTTTCTACAGATGCACGCGTATATATCCATTTACTACAGATGCACGCGTACATATCTATTTACTACAATTGCACGCGTACATATCTATTTACTACAGATGCACGCGTACGTACATATCTATTTACTACAGATGTACGCCTACATACATCTATTTTCTACACATGCACGCCTACATACATCTATTTACTACAGATGCACGCGTACATATCTATTTACTACAGATATACGCGTACATATATATTTACTACAGATGCACGCGTACATACATCTATTTACTACAGATGCATGCCTACATATATATTTACTACAGATGTACGCGTACATACATCTATTTACTACAGAGGCACGCGTACATATCTATTTACTACAGATACACGCATACATACATCTATTTACTACAGAGGCATGCGTACATATATATTTACTACAGATGCACGCGTACATATATATTTACTACAGATGCACGCGTACATATATATTTACTATAGATGCACGCCTACATACATCTATTTACAACAGATGCACATGTACATATCTATTTACTACAGATGCATGCCTATATATATATTTACTACAGATGTACGCGTACATACATCTATTTACTACAGAGGCACGCGTACATATATATTTACTACAGATGCACGCGTACATATCTATTTACTACAGATGTACGCGTACATACATCTATTTACTACAGAGGCATGCGTACATACATCTATTTACTACAGATGCATGCGTACATACATCCATTTACTACAGATGCACGCCTACATACATCTATTTACTATAGATGCACGCGTATATATCTATTTACTACAGATGCACGTGTACATATCTATTTACTACAGTTGCACGCGTACATATCTATTTACTACAGATGTACGCGTACATATCTATTTACTACAGATGCACGGGTACAAACATCTGTTTACTACATATGCACGGTTATATATCTATTTACTACAGATGCACGCCTACATACATCTATTTACTACAGATGCATGCGTACATATCTATTTACTACAGACGTATGCGTACATATCTATTTACTACAGATGCACGCCTACATACATCTATTTTCTACACATGCACGCCTACATACATCTATTTACTACAGATGCACGCCTACATACAACTATTTTCTACAGATGCACGCGTATATATCTATTTACTACAGAGGCACGCGTACATATATATTTACTACAGATGCCCGCGTACATATCTATTTACTACAGATGCACGCGTACATACATCTATTTACTACAGAGGCACGCGTACATACATCTATTTACTACAGATGCATGCGTACATACATCTATTTACTACAGATGCACGCGTACACACATATATTTACTGCATATGTACGAGTACATACATCTATTTACTACAGATGCAAGCCTACATACATCTATTTACTACAGATGCACGCCTACATACATCTATTTACTACAGATTCACGCCTACATACATCTATTTTCTACAGATGCACGCCTTCATACATCTATTTACTACAGATGCACGCCTACATACATCTATTTACTACAGATGCACGCCTACATACATCTATTTACTACAGATGCACGCCTTCATACATCTATTTACTACAGATGCACGCCTACATACATCTATTTACTACAGATGCACGCCTACATACATCTATTTACTACAGATGCACGCGTATATATCTTTTCACTACAGATGCACGTGTACATATCTATTTATTACAGATGCACGGGTACATACATATATTTAATACAGATGTACACGTACATATATATTTGCTACAGATGTACGTGTACATATTTATTTACTACAGATGCACGGGTACATATCTATTTACTACAGATGCACGCGTATATATCTTTTCACTACAGATGCACGTGTACATATCTATTTACTACAGATGCACGGGTACATACATATATTTAATACAGATGTACACGTACATATATATTTGCTACAGATGTACGTGTACATATTTATTTACTACAGATGCACGTGTACATATTTATTTACTACAGATGCACGCGTACATATCTATTTACTACAGAGGCATGCGTACATATCTATTTACTACAGAGGCACGCGTACATATCTATTTATTACAGATGCACGCGTATATATCTATTTACTACAGATGCATGCGTACATATTTATTTACTACAGATGCACACGTACATATATATTTACTACAGATGTACGTGTACATACATCTATTTACTATAAATGCACGCCTACATATCTATTTACTACAGATGCACGTCTACATATCTATTTACTACAGATGCACGGGTACATACATATATTTACTACAGATGCACACGTACATATATATTTACTACAGATGTACGTGTACATACATCTATTTACTACAGATGCACGCCTACATACATCTATTTACTACAGATGCACGCCTACCTACATCTATTCACTACAGATGCACGTGTACATATCTATTCACTACAGAGGCATGCGTACATATATATTTGCTACAGATGTACGTGTACATATCTATTTACTACAGATGCACGGGTACATATCTATTTACTACAGATGCACATGTACATATCTATTTACTACAGATGCACGGGTACATACATATATTTACTACAGATGCACACGTACATATATATTTACTACAGATGTACGTGTACATACATCTATTTACTATAGATGCACTCCTACATAAATCTATTTACTACAGATGCACGCGTACATATCTATTTACTACAGATGCACGCCTACATATATATTTACTACAGATGTACGCGTATATACATCTATTTATAACAGAGGCATGCGTACATATATATTTACTACAGATGCACGCGTACGTATCTATTTACTACAGATGTACGCGTACATACATCTATTTACTACAGAGGCAAGCGTACATACATCTATTTACTACAGATGCATGCGTACATACATCCATTTACTACAGATACACGCCTACATACATCTATTTACTACAGATGCACGCCTACATACATCTATTTACTACAGATGCACGCGTATATATCTATTTACTACAGATGCACGCCTACATACATCTATTTACTACAGATGCACGCCTACATACATCTATTTTCTACAGATGCACGCCTACATACATCTATTTACTACAGATGCACGCCTACATACATCTATTTACTACAGATGCACGCGTACGTACATATCTATTTACTACAAATGCACGCCTACATACATCTATTTACTACAGATGCCCGCGTATATATCTATTAACTACAGATGCACGCGTATATATCTATTTACTACAGATGCACGTGTACATATATATTTACTACAGATGCACGCGTACATATCTATTTACTACAGATGCAAGCGTACATATCTATTTACTACAGATGTAGGTGTACATATATATTCACTACAGAGGCATGCGTACATACATATATTCACTACAGATGCACGTGTACATATCTATTTACTACAGATGCACGGGTACATACATATATTTACTACAGATGCACACGTACACATATATTTACTACAGATGTACGTGTACATACATCTATTTACTACAGATGCACGCCTACATACATCTATTTACTACAGATGCACGCCTACATACATCTATTTACTACAGATGCACGCCTACATACATCTATTTTCTACAGATGCACGCCTTCATACATCTATTTACTACAGATGCACGCCTACATACATCTATTTACTACAGATGCACGCCTACATACATCTATTTACTACAGATGCACGCCTTCATACATCTATTTACTACAGATGCACGCCTACATACATCTATTTACTACAGATGCACGCCTACATACATATATTTACTACAGATGCACGCGTATATATCTATTCACTACAGATGCACGTGTACATATCTATTTATTACAGATGCACGGGTACATACATATATTTACTACAGATGTACACGTACATATTTATTTACTACAGATGCACGCCTACATACATCTATTTAATACAGATGCACGCGTACACACATATATTTACTGCATATGTACGAGTACATACATCTATTTACTACAGATGCAAGCCTACATACATCTATTTACTACAGATGCACGCCTACATACATCTATTTACTACAGATTCACGCCTACATACATCTATTTTCTACAGATGCACGCCTACATACATATATTTACTACAGATGCACGCCTACATACATCTATTTACTACAGATGCACGCGTATATATCTATTTACTACAGATGTATGTGTACATATCTATTCACTACAGAGGCACGCGTACATATCTATTCACTACAGATGCACGTGTACATATATATTTACTACCCATGCACGGGTACATACATATATTTACTACAGATGTACACGTACATATATATTTGCTACAGATGTACGTGTACATATCTATTTACTACAGATTCACGGGTACATATCTATTTACTACAGATGCACATGTACATATCTATTTACTACAGATGCACGGGTACATACATATAATTACTACAGATGTACACGTACATATATATTTACTACAGATGCACGTGTACATATCTATTTACTACAGATGCACGGGTACATACATATATTTACTACAGATGCACACGTACATATATATTTACTACAGATGTACGTGTACATACATCTATTTACTATAGATGCACGCCTACATAAATCTATTTACTACAGATGCACGCGTACATATCTATTTACTACAGATGCACGCCTACATATATATTTACTACAGATGTAGGCGTATATACATCTATTTATAACAGAGTCATGCGTACATATATATTTACTACAGATGCACGCGTACATATCTATTTACTACAGATGTACGCGTACATACATCTATTTACTACAGAGGCAACCGTACATACATCTATTTACTACAGATGCATGCGTACATACATCCATTTACTACAAATACACGCCTACATACATCTATTTACTACAGATGCACGCGTATATATCTATTTACTACAGATGCACGCCTACATACATCTATTTACTACAGATGCACGCCTACATACATCTATTTTCTACAGATGCACGCCTACATACATCTATTTACTACAGATACACGCCTACATACATCTATTTACTACAGATGCACGCGTACGTACATATCTATTTACTACAAATGCACGCCTACATACATCTATTTACTACAGATGCCCGCGTATATATCTATTTACTACAGATGCACGCGTATATATATATTTACTACAGATGCACGTGTACATATCTATTTACTACAGATGCACGCGTACATATCTATTTACTACAGATGCACGTGTACATATCTATTTACTACAGATGTAGGTGTACATATCTATTCACTACAGAGGCATGCGTACATACATCTATTCACTACAGATGCACGTGTACATATCTATTTACTACAGATGCACGGGTACATACATATATTTAATACAGATGCACACGTACAAATATATTTACTACAGATGTACGTGTACATACATCTATTTACTACAGATGCACGCCTACATACATCTATTTACTACAGATGCACGCCTACATACATCTATTTACTACAGATGCACGCCTACATACATCTATTTTCTACAGATGCACGCCTTCATACATCTATTTACTACAGATGCACGCCTACATACATCTATTTACTACAGATGCATGCCTACATACATCTATTTACTACAGATGCACGCCTTCATACATCTATTTACTACAGATGCACGCCTACATACATCTATTTACTACAGATGCACGCCTACATACATCTATTTACTACAGATGCAAGCGTATATATCTATTCACTACAGATGCACGTGTACATATCTATTTATTACAGATGCACGGGTACATACATATATTTAATACAGATGTACACGTACATATATATTTGCTACAGATGTACGTGTACATATTTATTTACTACAGATGCACGGGTACATATCTATTTACTACAGATGCACGTGTACATATCTATTTACTACAGATGCACGGGTACATACATATAATTACTACAGATGTACACGTACACATATATTTACTACAGATGCAGGCGTATATATCTATTTACTACAGATACACGGGTACATATCTATTTATTACAGATGTACGTGTACATATCTATTTACTACAGATGTACGCGTACATATCTATTTACTACAGATGCACGCGTACATATCTATTTACTACAGATGCACGTGTACATATCTATTTACTACAGATGCACGGGTACATACATATATTTACTACAGATGCACGCGCGTACATATCTATTTACTACAGATGCACGCGTACATATCTATTTACTACAGATGCACGTGTATATATATATATTTACTACAGATGCACGCCTACATACATCTATTTACTACAGATGCACGCATACATACATCTATTTACTACAGATGCACGCGTACATATCTATTTACTACAGATGCACGCGTACATATCTATTTACTACAGATGCACGTGTACATATCTATTTACTACAGATGCACGCGTACATACATCTATTTACTACAGATGCACGCGTACATATCTATTTACTACAGATGCACGCGTACATATCTATTTACTACAGATGCACGTGTACATATCTATTTACTACAGATGCTCGCCTACATACATCTATTTACTACAGATGCACGCGTACATATCTATTTACTACAGATGTACGCGTACATATCTATTTACTACAGATGCACGCGTACATACATATATTTACGACAGATGCACGCGTACATACATCTATTTACTATAGATGTACGCGTACATATCTATTTACTACAGATGCACGTGGACATATCTATTTACTACAGATGTACGGGTACATACATATATTTACTACAGATGTACACGTACATATATATTTACTACAGATGTACGTGTACATATCTATTTACTACAGATGCATGGGTACATATCTATTTACTACAGATGCACGCGATATATCTATTTACTACAGTTGCACACCTACATACATCTATTTACGACAGATGCACGCCTACATATATATTTACTACAGATGCACGCGTACATATCTATTTACTAAAGATGCAAGCGTACATATCTATTTACTACAGATGCACGCGTACATACATCTATTTACTACAGATGCACGCGTACATATATAGTTACTACATATGCACGCGTACATATCTATTTACTACAGATGCACGCGTACATACATCTATTTACTACAGATGCACGCGTACATATATAGTTACTACATATGCACGCGTACATATCTATTTACTACAGATACACGGGTACATATCTATTTATTACAGATGTACGTGTACATATCTATTTACTACAGATGCACGCGTACATATCTATTTACTACAGATGCACGCGTACATATCTATTTACTACAGAGGCATGCGTACATATCTATTTACTACAGAGGCACGCGTACATATCTATTTATTACAGATGCACGCGTATATATCTATTTACTACAGATGCATGCGTACATATTTATTTACTACAGATGCACACGTACATATATATTTACTACAGATGTACGTGTACATACATCTATTTACTATAAATGCACGCCTACATATCTATTTACTACAGATGCACGTCTACATATCTATTTACTACAGATGCACGGGTACATACATATATTTACTACAGATGCACACGTACATATATATTTACTACAGATGTACGAGTACATACATCTATTTACTACAGATGCACGCCTTCATACATCTATTTACTACAGATGCACGCCTACATACATCTATTTACTACAGATGCACGCCTACATACATATATTTACTACAGATGCACGCGTATATATCTATTCACTACAGATGCACGTGTACATATCTATTTATTACAGATGCACGGGTACATACATATATTTACTACAGATGTACACGTACATATTTATTTACTACAGATGCACGCCTACATACATCTATTTAATACAGATGCACGCGTACACACATATATTTACTGCATATGTACGAGTACATACATCTATTTACTACAGATGCAAGCCTACATACATCTATTTACTACAGATGCACGCCTACATACATCTATTTACTACAGATTCACGCCTACATACATCTATTTTCTACAGATGCACGCCTACATACATATATTTACTACAGATGCACGCCTACATACATCTATTTACTACAGATGCACGCGTATATATCTATTTACTACAGATGTATGTGTACATATCTATTCACTACAGAGGCACGCGTACATATCTATTCACTACAGATGCACGTGTACATATATATTTACTACCCATGCACGGGTACATACATATATTTACTACAGATGTACACGTACATATATATTTGCTACAGATGTACGTGTACATATCTATTTACTACAGATTCACGGGTACATATCTATTTACTACAGATGCACATGTACATATCTATTTACTACAGATGCACGGGTACATACATATAATTACTACAGATGTACACGTACATATATATTTACTACAGATGCACGTGTACATATCTATTTACTACAGATGCACGGGTACATACATATATTTACTACAGATGCACACGTACATATATATTTACTACAGATGTACGTGTACATACATCTATTTACTATAGATGCACGCCTACATAAATCTATTTACTACAGATGCACGCGTACATATCTATTTACTACAGATGCACGCCTACATATATATTTACTACAGATGTAGGCGTATATACATCTATTTATAACAGAGTCATGCGTACATATATATTTACTACAGATGCACGCGTACATATCTATTTACTACAGATGTACGCGTACATACATCTATTTACTACAGAGGCAACCGTACATACATCTATTTACTACAGATGCATGCGTACATACATCCATTTACTACAGATGCACGCCTACATACATCTATTTACTACAGATGCACGCGTATATATCTATTTACTACAGATGCACGCCTACATACATCTATTTACTACAGATGCACGCCTACATACATCTATTTACTACAGATGCCAGCGTATATATCTATTTACTACAGATGCACGTGTACATATCTATTTACTACAGATGCACGCGTACATATCTATGTACTACAGATGCACGCATACATATCTATTTACTACAGATGCACGCATACATATCTATTTACTACAGATGCACGCGTACATATATATTTACTACAGATGCACGCGTACATATATATTTACTACAGATGCACGCGTACATACATCTATTTACTACAGATGCATGCCTACATATATATTTACTACAGATGTACGCGTACATACATCTATTTACTACAGAGGCACGCGTACATATCTATTTACTACAGATGCACGCATACATACATCTATTTACTACAGAGGCATGCGTACATATATATTTACTACAGATGCACGCGTACATATATATTTACTACAGATGCACGCGTTCATATATATTTACTATAGATGCACGCCTACATACATCTATTTACCACAGATGCACATGTACATATCTATTTACTACAGATGCATGCCTATATATATATTTACTACAGATGTACGCGTACATACATCTATTTACTACAGAGGCACGCGTACATATATATTTACTACAGATGCACGCGTACATATCTATTTACTACAGATGTACGCGTACATACATCTATTTACTACAGAGGCATGCGTACATACATCTATTTACTACAGATGCATGCGTACATACATCCATTTACTACAGATGCACGCCTACATACATCTATTTACTATAGATGCACGCGTATATATCTATTTACTACAGATGCACGTGTACATATCTATTTACTACAGTTGCACGCGTACATATCTATTTACTACAGATGCACGCGTACATATCTATTTACTACAGATGCACGGGTACAAACATCTGTTAACTACATATGCACGTTTATATATCTATTTACTACAGATGCACGCCTACATACATCTATTTACTACAGATGCATGCGTACATATCTATTTACTACAGACGTATGCATACATATCTATTTACTACAGATGCACGCCTACATACATCTATTTTCTACACATGCACGCCTACATACATCTATTTTCTACAGATGCACGCGTATATATCTATTTACTACAGATGCACGCGTACATATCTATTTACTACAATTGCACGCGTACATATCTATTTACTACAGATGCACGCGTACGTACATATCTATTTACTACAGATGTACGCCTACATACATCTATTTTCTACAGATGCACGCCTACATACATCTATTTACTACAGATGCACGCGTACATACATCTATTTACTATAGATGTACGCCTACATATCTATTTACTACAGATGGAAGCGTATATATCTATTTACTACAGATGCACGTGTACATATATATTTACTACAGAGGTACGCGTACATACATCTATTTACTACAGAGGCATGCGTACATATATATTTACTACAGATGAACGCGTACATATATATTTACTATAGATGCACGCCTACATACATCTATTTACCACAGATGCACATGTACATATCTATTTACTACAGATGCATGCCTATATATATATTTACTACAGATGTACGTGTACATACATCTATTTACTACAGAGGCACGCGTACATATATATTTACTACAGATGCACGCGTACATATCTATTTACTACAGATGTACGCGTACATACATCTATTTACTACAGAGGCACGCGTACATACATCTATTTACTACAGATGCATGCGTACATACATCCATTTACTACAGATGCACGCCTATATACATCTATTTACTATAGATGCACGCGTATATATATCTATTTACTACAGATGCACGTGTACATATCTATTTACTACAGTTGCACGCGTACATATCTATTTATTACAGATGCACGCGTACATATCTATTTACTACAGATGCACGGGTACAAACATCTGTTTACTACATATGCACGTTTATATATCTATTTACTACAGATGCACGCCTACATACATCTATTTACTACAGATGCACGCGTACATATCTATTTACTACATATGCACGCGTACATATCTATTTACTACAGATGCACGCGTACATATATATTTACTACAGATGCACGCGTACATATATATTTACTACAGATGCACGCGTACATACATCTATTTACTACAGATGCATGCCTACATATATATTTACTACAGATGTACGCGTACATACATCTATTTACTACAGAGGCACGCGTACATATATATTTACTACAGATGCACGCATACATACATCTATTTACTACAGAGGCATGCGTACATATATATTTACTACAGATGCACGCGTACGTACATATCTATTTACTACAGATGTACGCCTACATACATCTATTTTCTACAGATGCACGCCTACATACATCTATTTACTACAGATGCACGCGTACATACATCTATTTACTACAGATGTACGCCTACATATCTATTTACTACAGATGGAAGCGTATATATATTTACTACAGATGCACGTGTACATATACTATTTACTACAGAGGTACGCGTACATACATCTATTTACTACAGAGGCATGCGTACATATATATTTACTACAGATGCACGCGTACATATATATTTACTATAGATGCACGCCTACATACATCTATTTACCACAGATGCACATGTACATATCTATTTACTACAGATGCATGCCTATATATATATTTACTACAGATGTACGCGTACATACATCTATTTACTACAGAGGCACGCGTACATATATATTTACTACAGATGCACGCGTACATATCTATTTACTACAGATGTACGCGTACATACATCTATTTACTACAGAGGCACGCGTACATACATCTATTTACTACAGATGCATGCGTACATACATCCATTTACTACAGATGCACGCCTATATACATCTATTTACTATAGATGCACGCGTATATATATCTATTTACTACAGATGCACGTGTACATATCTATTTACTACAGTTGCACGCGTACATATCTATTTATTACAGATGCACGCGTACATATCTATTTACTACAGATGCACGGGTACAAACATCTGTTTACTACATATGCACGTTTATATATCTATTTACTACAGATGCACGCCTACATACATCTATTTACTACAGATGCACGCGTACATATCTATTTACTACATATGCACGCGTACATATCTATTTACTACAGATGCACGCGTACATATATATTTACTACAGATGCACGCGTACATATATATTTACTACAGATGCACGCGTACATACATCTATTTACTACAGATGCATGCCTACATATATATTTACTACAGATGTACGCGTACATACATCTATTTACTACAGAGGCACGCGTACATATATATTTACTACAGATGCACGCATACATACATCTATTTACTACAGAGGCATGCGTACATATATATTTACTACAGATGCACGCGTACGTACATATCTATTTACTACAGATGTACGCCTACATACATCTATTTTCTACAGATGCACGCCTACATACATCTATTTACTACAGATGCACGCGTACATACATCTATTTACTATAGATGTACGCCTACATATCTATTTACTACAGATGGAAGCGTATATATCTATTTACTACAGATGCACGTGTACATATATATTTACTACAGAGGTACGCGTACATACATCTATTTACTACAGAGGCATGCGTACATATATATTTACTACAGATGAACGCGTACATATATATTTACTATAGATGCACGCCTACATACATCTATTTACCACAGATGCACATGTACATATCTATTTACTACAGATGCATGCCTATATATATATTTACTACAGATGTACGTGTACATACATCTATTTACTACAGAGGCACGCGTACATATATATTTACTACAGATGCACGCGTACATATCTATTTACTACAGATGTACGCGTACATACATCTATTTACTACAGAGGCACGCGTACATACATCTATTTACTACAGATGCATGCGTACATACATCCATTTACTACAGATGCACGCCTATATACATCTATTTACTATAGATGCACGCGTATATATATCTATTTACTACAGATGCACGTGTACATATCTATTTACTACAGTTGCACGCGTACATATCTATTTATTACAGATGCACGCGTACATATCTATTTACTACAGATGCACGGGTACAAACATCTGTTTACTACATATGCACGTTTATATATCTATTTACTACAGATGCACGCCTACATACATCTATTTACTACAGATGCACGCGTACATATCTATTTACTACATATGCACGCGTACATATCTATTTACTACAGATGCACGCGTACATATATATTTACTACAGATGCACGCGTACATATATATTTACTACAGATGCACGCGTACATACATCTATTTACTACAGATGCATGCCTACATATATATTTACTACAGATGCACGCGTACATACATCTATTTACTACAGAGGCACGCGTACATATATATTTACTACAGATGCACGCATACATATCTATTTACTACAGATGCACGCGTACATATATATTTACTACAGATGCACGCGTACATAATTTACTACAGATGCACGCGTTCATATATATTTCTATAGATGCACGCCTACATACATCTATTTACCACAGATGCACATGTACATATCTATTTACTACAGATGCATGCCTATATATATATTTACTACAGATGTACGCGTACATACATCTATTTACTACAGAGGCACGCGTACATATATATTTACTACAGATGCACGCGTACATATCTATTTACTACAGATGTACGCGTACATACATCTATTTACTACAGAGGCATGCGTACATACATCTATTTACTACAGATGCATGCGTACATACATCCATTTACTACAGATGCACGCCTACATACATCTATTTACTATAGATGCACGCGTATATATCTATTTACTACAGATGCACGTGTACATATCTATTTACTACAGTTGCACGCGTACATATCTATTTACTACAGATGCACGCGTACATATCTATTTACTACAGATGCACGGGTACAAACATCTGTTAACTACATATGCACGTTTATATATCTATTTACTACAGATGCACGCCTACATACATCTATTTACTACAGATGCATGCGTACATATCTATTTACTACAGACGTATGCATACATATCTATTTACTACAGATGCACGCCTACATACATCTATTTTCTACACATGCACGCCTACATACATCTATTTACTACAGATGCACGCCTACATACATCTATTTTCTACAGATGCACGCGTATATATCTATTTACTACAGATGCACGCGTACATATCTATTTACTACAATTGCACGTACATTCATTTACTACAGATGCACGCGTACGTACATATCTATTTACTACAGATGTACGCCTACATACATCTATTTTCTACAGATGCACGCCTACATACATCTATTTACTACAGATGCACGCGTACATACATCTATTTACTATAGATGTACGCCTACATATCTATTTACTACAGATGGAAGCGTATATATCTATTTACTACAGATGCACGTGTACATATATATTTACTACAGAGGTACGCGTACATACATCTATTTACTACAGAGGCATGCGTACATATATATTTACTACAGATGCACGCGTACATATATATTTACTATAGATGCACGCCTACATACATCTATTTACCACAGATGCACATGTACATATCTATTTACTACAGATGCATGCCTATATATATATTTACTACAGATGTACGTGTACATACATCTATTTACTACAGAGGCACGCGTACATATATATTTACTACAGATGCACGCGTACATATCTATTTACTACAGATGTACGCGTACATACATCTATTTACTACAGAGGCACGCGTACATACATCTATTTACTACAGATGCATGCGTACATACATCCATTTACTACAGATGCACGCCTATATACATCTATTTACTATAGATGCACGCGTATATATATCTATTTACTACAGATGCACGTGTACATATCTATTTACTACAGTTGCACGCGTACATATCTATTTATTACAGATGCACGCGTACATATCTATTTACTACAGATGCACGGGTACAAACATCTGTTTACTACATATGCACGTTTATATATCTATTTACTACAGATGCACGCCTACATACATCTATTTACTACAGATGCATGCGTACATATCTATTTACTACAGACGTATGCATACATATCTATTTACTACAGATGCACGCCTACATACATCTATTTTCTACACATGCACGCCTACATACATCTTTTTCACTACAGATGCACGCCCACATACATCTATTTTCTACAGATGCACGCGTATATATCTATTTACTACAGATGCACGCGTACATATCTATTTACTACAATTGCACGCGTACATATCTATTTACTACAGATGCACGCGTACGTACATATCTATTTACTACAGATGTACGCCTACATACATCTATTTACTACAGATGCACGCGTATATATCTATTTACTACAGATGCACGCGTACATATCTATTTACTACAGATGCAGGCGTACATATCTATTTACTACAGATGCACGCGTACATATCTATTTACTACAGATGCACGCTTACATATCTATTTACTACAGATGCACGGGTACAAACATCTGTTTACTACATATGCACGTTTATATATCTATTTACTACAGATGCACGCCTACATACATCTGTTTACTACAGATGCATGCGTACATATATATTTACTACAGATGCACGCGTACATATCTATTTACTACAGATGTACGCGTACATACATCTATTTACTACAGAGGCACGCGTTCATACATCTATTTACTACAGATGCATGCGTACATACATCCATTTACTACAGATGCACGCCTATATACATCTATTTACTATAGATGCACGCGTATATATATCTATTTACTACAGATGCACGTGTACATATCTATTTACTACAGTTGCACGCGTACATATCTATTTATTACAGATGCACGCGTACATATCTATTTACTACAGATGCACGGGTACAAACATCTGTTTACTACATATGCACGTTTATATATCTATTTACTACAGATGCACGCCTACATACATCTATTTACTACAGATGCATGCGTACATATCTATTTACTACAGACGTATGCATACATATCTATTTACTACAGAGGCACGCCTACATACATCTATTTTCTACACATGCACGCCTACATACATCTTTTTCACTACAGATGCACGCCCACATACATCTATTTTCTACAGATGCACGCGTATATATCTATTTACTACAGATGCACGCGTACATATCTATTTACTACAATTGCACGCATACATATCTATTTACTACAGATGCACGCGTACGTACATATCTATTTACTACAGATGTACACCTACATACATCTATTTACTACAGATGCACGCGTATATATCTATTTACTACAGATGCACGCGTACATATCTATTTACTACAGATGCAGGCGTACATATCTATTTACTACAGATGCACGCGTACATATCTATTTACTACAGATGCACGCTTACATATCTATTTACTACAGATGCACGGGTACAAACATCTGTTTACTACATATGCACGTTTATATATCTATTTACTACAGATGCACGCCTACATACATCTATTTACTACAGATGCATGCGTACATATCTATTTACTACAGACGTATGCATACATATCTATTTACTACAGATGCACGCCTACATACATCTATTTTCTACACATGCACGCCTACATACATCTATTTACTACAGATGCACGCCTACATACATCTATTTTCTACAGATGCACGCGTATATATCTATTTACTACAGATGCACGCGTACATATCTATTTACTACAATTGCACGCGTACATATCTATTTACTACAGATGCACGCTTACGTACATATCTATTTACTACAGATGTACGCCTACATACATCTATTTTCTACAGATGCACGCCTACATACATCTATTTACTACAGATGCACGCGTACATACATCTATTTACTACAGAGGCACGCGTACATATATATTTACTACAGATGCACGCGTACATATCTATTTACTACAGATGTACGCGTACATACATCTATTTACTACAGAGGCACGCGTACATACATCTATTTACTACAGATGCATGCGTACATACATCCATTTACTACAGATGCACGCCTATATACATCTATTTACTATAGATGCACGCGTATATATCTATTTACTACAGATGCACGTGTACATATCTATTTACTACAGTTGCACGAGTACATATCTATTTACTACAGATGCACGCGTACATATCTATTTACTACAATTGCACGCGTACATATCTATTTACTACAGATGCACGCGTACGTACATTTCTATTTACTACAGATGCACGCCTACATA
This sequence comes from Archivesica marissinica, assembly GCA_014843695.1. Classification (NCBI taxonomy): domain Eukaryota; kingdom Metazoa; phylum Mollusca; class Bivalvia; order Venerida; family Vesicomyidae; genus Archivesica; species Archivesica marissinica. Next base: position 18,104 of record JABXNX010002017.1, on the reverse strand, counting down.
CATCTATTTTCTACAGATGCACGCGTATATATCCATTTACTACAGATGCACGCGTACATATCTATTTACTACAATTGCACGCGTACATATCTATTTACTACAGATGCACGCGTACGTACATATCTATTTACTACAGATGTACGCCTACATACATCTATTTTCTACACATGCACGCCTACATACATCTATTTACTACAGATGCACGCCTACATACATCTATTTTCTACAGATGCACGCGTACATACCTATTTACTACAGATGTACGCGTACATATCTATTTACTACAGATGCACGCATACATATCTATTTACTACAGATGCACGCTTACATATCTATTTACTACAGATGCACGGGTACATACATCTATTTACTACAGATGCACACGTACATATCTATTTACTACAGATGCACGCGTACATACATCTATTTACTACAGATGCACGCATACATATATATTTACTACAGATGCACCCGTACATACATCTATTTACTACAGATGCGCGCGTACATATATATTTACTACAGATGCACACCTACATACATATATTTATTACTTATGCACATGTACATATATAGGTACTACAGATGCACGTGTACATATCTAATTACTACAGATGCACGCGTACATATCTATTTACTACAGATATACGCGTACATATATATCTACTACAGATGCACGTGTACATATCTATTTACTACAGATGCACGCGTATATATTTATATACTACAGATGCACGAGTACATATCTATTTACTACAGATATACGCGTACATATCTATCTATTACAGATGCACGTGTACATATCTATCTACTACAGATGCACCCATATATATCTATTTACTACAGATGCACGCGTACATATCTATTTACTACAAATGCACGCCTATACATCTATTTACTACAGATGCACGCCTACATACATCTATTTACTACATATGCACGTTTACATATCTATTTACTACAGATGCACGCCTACATACATCTATTTACTACATATGCATGTTTACATATCTATTTACTACAGATGCTTGCCTACATAATACATCTATTTACTACAGATGCACGCCTACATACATCTATTTACTACAGATGCCAGCGTATATATCTATTTACTACAGATGCACGTGTACATATCTATTTACTACAGATGCACGCGTACATATCTATTTAATACAGATGCACGCGTACATATCTATTTACTACATATGCACGCGTACATATCTATTTACTACAGATGCACGCGTACATATATATTTACTACAGATGCACGCGTACATATATATTTACTACAGATGCACGCGTACATACATCTATTTACTACAGATGCATGCCTACATATATATTTACTACAGATGTACGCGTACATACATCTATTTACTACAGAGGCACGCGTACATATCTATTTACTACAGATGCACGCATACATACATCTATTTACTACAGAGGCATGCGTACATATATATTTACTACAGATGCACGCGTACATATATATTTACTACAGATGCACGCGTACATATATATTTACTATAGATGCACGCCTACATACATCTATTTACAACAGATGCACATGTACATATCTATTTACTACAGATGCATGCCTATATATATATTTACTACAGATGTACGCGTACATACATCTATTTACTACAGAGGCACGCGTACATATATATTTACTACAGATGCACGCGTACATATCTATTTACTACAGATGTACGCGTACATACATCTATTTACTACAGAGGCATGCGTACATACATCTATTTACTACAGATGCATGCGTACATACATCCATTTACTACAGATGCACGCCTACATACATCTATTTACTATAGATGCACGCGTATATATCTATTTACTACAGATGCACGTGTACATATCTATTTACTACAGTTGCACGCGTACATATCTATTTACTACAGATGTACGCGTACATATCTATTTACTACAGATGCACGGGTACAAACATCTGTTTACTACATATGCACGGTTATATATCTATTTACTACAGATGCACGCCTACATACATCTATTTACTACAGATGCATGCGTACATATCTATTTACTACAGACGTATGCATACATATCTATTTACTACAGATGCACGCCTACATACATCTATTTTCTACACATGCACGCCTACATACATCTATTTACTACAGATGCATGCCTACATACATCTATTTTCTACAGATGCACGCGTATATATCTATTGTCTACAGATGCACGCCTACATACATCTATTTACTACAGATGCACGCCTACATACATCTATTTACTACAGATGCCAGCGTATATATCTATTTACTACAGATGCACGTGTACATATCTATTTACTACAGATGCACGCGTACATATCTATTTACTACAGATGCACGCATACATATCTATTTACTACAGATGCACGCGTACATATCTATTTACTACATATGCACGCGTACATATCTATTTACTACAGATGCACGCGTACATATATATTTACTACAGATGCACGCGTACATATATATTTACTATAGATGCACGCCTACATACATCTATTTACTACAGATGCATGCGTACATATCTATTTATTACATATGCATGCCTACATATATATTTACTACAGATGTACGCGTACATACATCTATTTACTACAGAGGCACGCGTACATATATATTTACTACAGATGCACGCGTACATATCTATTTACTACAGATGTACGCGTACATACATCTATTTACTACAGAGGCACGCGTACATACATCTATTTACTACAGATGCATGCGTACATACATCCATTTACTACAGATGCACGCCTATATACATCTATTTACTATAGATGCACGCGTATATATCTATTTACTACAGATGCACGTGTACATATCTATTTACTACAGTTGCACGAGTACATATCTATTTACTACAGATGCACGCGTACATATCTATTTACTACAGATGCACGCGTACATATCTATTTACTACAGATGCACGCGTACGTACATTCTATTTACTACAGATGCACGCCTACATACATCTATTTTCTACAGATGCACGCGTATATATCCATTTACTACAGATGCACGCGTACATATCTATTTACTACAATTGCACGCGTACATATCTATTTACTACAGATGCACGCTACGTACATATCTATTTACTACAGATGCACGCCTACATACATCTATTTACTACACATGCACGCCTACATACATCTATTTACTACAGATGCACGCGTACATATCTATTTACTACAGATGCACGCGTACATATATATTTACTACAGATGCACGCGTACATACATCTATTTACTACAGATGCATGCCTACATATATATTTACTACAGATGTACGCGTACATACATCTATTTACTACAGAGGCACGCGTACATATCTATTTACTACAGATGCACGCATACATACATCTATTTACTACAGAGGCATGCGTACATATATATTTACTACAGATGCACGCGTACATATATATTTACTACAGATGCACGCGTACATATATATTTACTATAGATGCACGCCTACATACATCTATTTACTACAGATGCACATGTACATATCTATTTACTACAGATGCATGCCTATATATATATTTACTACAGATGTACGCGTACATACATCTATTTACTACAGAGGCACGCGTACATATATATTTACTACAGATGCACGCGTACATATCTATTTACTACAGATGTACGCGTACATACATCTATTTACTACAGAGGCATGCGTACATACATCTATTTACTACAGATGCATGCGTACATACATCAATTTACTACAGATGCACGCCTACATACATCTATTACTATAGATGACGCGTTATATCTATTTACTACAGATGCACGTGTATATCTATTTACTACAGTTGCACGCGTACATATCTATTTACTACAGATGCACGCGTACATATCTATTTATCAGATGCACGGGTACAAATATCTTTACTACAGATGCACGGTATATATCTATTACTACAGATGCACGCCTACATAATCTATTTACTACAGATGCAGCGTACATATCTATTTACTACAGACGTATGCGTACATATCTATTACTACAGATGCACGCCTACATACATCTATTTACTACACATGCACGCCTACATACATCTATTTACTACAGATGCACGCCTACATACAACTATTTACTACAGATGCACGCGTATATATCTATTTACTACAGAGGCACGCGTACATATATATTTACTACAGATGCACGCGTACATATCTATTTACTACAGATGCACGCGTACATACATCTATTTACTACAGATGCACGCGTACATACATCTATTTACTACAGATGCACGCGTACATCATATATTTACTACAGATGCACGCGTACACACATATATTTACTGCATATACAGTACATACAGCTATACTACAATCAACCTACATACACTATTTACTACAGAGCACGCCTACATCATCTATTACTACAGATTCACGCCTACATACATCTATTTTCTACAGATGCACGCCTACATACATCTATTTACTACAGATGCACGCCTACATACATCTATTTACTACAGATGCACGCCTACATACATCTATTTACTACAGATGCACGCCTTCATACATCTATTTACTACAGATGCACGCCTACATACATCTATTTACTACAGATGCACGCCTACATACATCTATTTACTACAGATGCACGCGTACATATCTATTCACTACAGACGCACGCGTACATATCTATTTACTACAGATGCACGCCTACATACATATATTTAATACACATGCACACCTACATATATATTTACTACAGATGCACGCCTACATAACTATTTACTACAGATGCACGCGTACATATCTATTTACTACAGATGCACGCGTACATATATATTCACTACAGATGCACGCGTACATATCTATTTACTACAGATGCACGCGTACATACATATATTTAATACAGATGCACACGTACATATATATTTACTACAGATGCACGCGTACATATCTATTTACTACAGATGCACGCGTACACATATATTTACTACATATGCACGAGTACATATCTATTTACTACAGATGCAAGCCTACATATCTATTTACTACAGAGGCACGCGTACATATCTATTTATTACAGATGCACGCGTATATATCTATTTACTACAGATGCATGCGTACATATTTATTTACTACAGATGCACGCGTACATATATATTTACTACAAATACAACATACATAACACATAGACATAACACACATGCATAGCACACAAACATAACACATAGACATAACACACATGCATAGCACACACACATAACACACAGGCATAACACACACACATAACACACATACATAACACACATACAACACAAAAACATAACACACATACATAACACACATGCATAACACACATACATAACACACATACATAACACACAAACATAACACACATACATAACACACATAAATAACACACAGACAACACACACACATAAATATCACACATACATATCACACATACATAACACATATACATAACACATATACATAACACACATACATAACACACATACATAACACACATACATAACACATATACATAACACATATACATAACACACATACATAACACATATACATAACACATATACATAACACACAAATAACACACATACATAACACATATACATAACACACATACATAACACATATACATAACACACATACATAACATATACATAACAAACATAAATAACACACATACATAACACATATACATAACACACATACATAACACATATACATAACACACATACATAACACACATACATAACACACATACATAACACACATACATAGCACATATACATAACACACATACATAACACATATACATAACACACATACATAACACACATACATAACACATATACATAACACACATACATAACACATATACATAACACATATACATAACACACATACATAACACATATACATAACACACATACATAACACATATACATAACACACATACATAACACACATACATAGCACATATACATAACACACATACATAACACATATACATAACACATATACATAACACACACGCATAACACACATACATAACACACATACATAACACATATACATACCACATATACATAACACACATACATAACACACATACATAACACACATACATAACACATATACATAACACACATACATAACACATATACATAACACACATACATAACACACATACATAACACACATACATAACACATATACATAACACACATACATAACACATATACATAACACATATACATAACACACATACATAACACACATACATAACACACATACATAACACATATACATAACACATATACATAACACATATACATAACACACATACATAACACACATACATAGCACATATACATAACACACAGACAACACACACACATAAATAACACACATACTTAACACATACATAACACACATACATACATAACACACATACATAACACACATACATAACACACATACACAACACACATACATAACACACATACATAACACACATACATAACACATATACATATCACACATGCATATCACACATACATAACACACATGCATAACACACATACCTAACACACAGGCATAACACACAGGCATAAACACATACATAGCACACATACATAACACACATACATAACACATATACATAACACACATGCATAGCACACACACATAACACACATACATAACACATAGACATAACACACATGCATAGCACACACAAATAACACATAGACATAACACACATGCATAGCACACACACATAACACACAGGCATAACACACACACATAACACACATAAATAATACACAGACATACCACACATACATAACACATAGATATAACACATACATAGCACACATACATAATACACAGACATACCACACATACATAACACATAGATATAACACATACATAGCACACATACATAACACAATACATTACAAACATGCATAGCACACATGCATAGCACACATACATAACACACATACATAACACATAGACATAACACACATGCATAGCACACACACATAACACACATACATAACACATAGTCATAACACACATGTATAGCACACACACATAATACATAAACATAACACACATCCATAGCACACACACATAACACACAGGCATAACACACACACATAACACACATACATAATACACAGACATACCACACATACATAACACATAGATATAACACATACATATCACACATACATAATACACAGACATACCACACATACATAACACATAGATATAACACATACATAGCACACATACATAACACAATACATTAAAAACATGCATAACACACATGCATAGCACACATACATAACACACATACATAACACACAGACAATACACACACACATACATAACACACATTCATAGCACACATACATACCACATACATAACACACAGGCATAACACATAGACATAACACAAATCCATAATACACAGACATAACACACATGCAACATACATAACACACAGGCATAACGCACATACATCATAACACACAGGCATAGCACAAATAACCTACATGGTGTATGTATCTCATAGCACAAACTAACCTTACATTGTGTATGTATCTGAGAGCACAAATAACCTTACATGGTGTATGTATCTGAGAGCACACAAATAACCTTACATTGTGTATGTATCTGAGAGCAAACAAATAACCTTACATGGTGTATGTATCTGAGAGCACAAATAACCTTACATGGTGTATGTACCTGAGAGCACAAACAACCTTACATGGTGTATGTATCTGAGAGCACACAAATAACCTTACATGGTGTATGTATCTGAGAGCACAAATAACCTTACATTGTGTATGTATCTGAGAGTACACAAATAACCTTACATGGTGTATGTATCTGAGAGCACAAATAACCTTACAGTGTGTATGTATCTGAGAGCACAAACAACCTTACATGGTGTATGTATCTGAGAGCACAAATAACATTACAGTGTGTATGTATCTGAGAGCCCAAACAACCTTACATGGTGTATGTACCTGAGAGCACAAACAACCTTACATGGTGTATGTACCTGAGAGCACAAACAACCTTACATGGTGTATGTATCTGAGAGCACAAATAACCTTACATGGTGTATGTATCTGAGAGCACAAATAACCTTACATGGTGTATGTATCTGAGAGCACAAATAACCTTACATGGTGTATGTATCTGAGAGTACAAATAACATTACATGGTGTATGTATCTGAGAGCACAAACAACCTTACATTGTGTATGTATCTCAGAGCACAAATAACCTTACATGGTGTATGTATCTGAGAGCACAAATAACCTTACATTGTGTATGTATCTGAGAGCACAAATAACCTTACATGGTGTATGTACCTGAGAGCACACAAATAACCTTACATGGTGTATGTACCTGAGAGCACACAAATAACCTTACATGGTGTATGTACCTGAGAGCACACAAATAACCTTACATGGTGTATGTACCTGAGAGCACACAAATAACCTTACATGGTGTATGTACCTGAGAGCACACAACTAACCTTACATGGTGTATGTACCTGAGAGCACAAATAACCTTACAGTGTGTATGTTTCTGAGAGCACAAATAACCTTACATGGTGTATGTATCTGAGAGCACAAATAACATTATAGTGTGTATGTATCTGAGAGCACAAACAACCTTACATGGTGTATGTATCTGAGAGCACAAATAACATTACAGTGTGTATGTATCTGAGAGCCCAAACAACCTTACATGGTGTATGTACCTGAGAGCACAAACAACCTTACATGGTGTATGTACCTGAGAGCACAAACAACCTTACATGGTGTATGTATCTGAGAGTACAAATAACCTTACATGGTGTATGTATCTGAGAGCACAAACACCCTTACATGGTGTATGTATCTGAGAGCAGAAATAACATTACAGTGTGTATGTATCTGAGAGCCCAAACAACCTTACATTGTGTATGTATCTGAGAGCACAAACAACCTTACATTGTGTATGTATCTGAGAGCACACAAATAACCTTACATGGTGTATGTATCTGAGAGCACAAACAACCTTACATTGTGTATGTATCTGAGAGCACAAACAACCTTACATTGTGTATGTATCTGAGAGCACAAACAACCTTACATTGTGTATGTATCTGAGAGCACACAAATAACCTTACATTGTGTATGTATCTGAGAGCACACAAATAACCTTACATGGTGTATGTATCTGAGCGCACACAAATAACCTTACATGGTGTATGTATCTGAGCGCACACAAATAACCTTACATGGTGTATGTATCTGAGAGCACAAACAACCTTACATGGTGTATGTATCTGAGAGCACAATCAACCTTACATGGTGTATGTACCTGAGAGCACAAACAACCTTACATGGTGTATGTATCTGAGCGCACACAAATAACCTTACATGGTGTATGTATCTGAGCGCACACAAATAACCTTACATGGTGTATGTATCTGAGAGCACACAAATAACCTTACATTGTGTATGTATCTGAGAGCACAAACAACCTTACATGGTGTATGTATCTGAGAGCACAATCAACCTTACATGGTGTATGTACCTGAGAGCACAAACAACCTTACATGGTGTATGTATCTGAGAGCACACAAATAACCTTACATGGTGTATGTATCTGAGAGCACAAACAACCTTACATGGTGTATGTATCTGAGAGCACACAAATAACCTTACATTGTGTATGTATCTGAGAGCACAAATAACCTTACATGGTGTATGTACCTGAGAGCACACAAATAACCTTACATGGTGTATGTACCTGAGAGCACACAAATAACCTTACATGGTGTATGTACCTGAGAGCATAAATAACCTTACATGGTGTATGTACCTGAGAGCACACAAATAACATTACATGGTGGATGTATCTTAGAACACAAATAACCTTACATGGTGTATGTACCTGAGAGCAAACAAATAACATTACATGGTGGATGTATCTTAGAACACAAATAACCTTACATGGTGTATGTACCTGAGAGCACACAAATAACATTACATGGTGTATGTACCTGAGAGCACAAATATAACCTTACATGGTGTATGTACCTGAGAGCACACAAATAACCTTACATGGTGTATGTATCTGAGAGCACACAAATAACCTTACATGGTGTATGTATCTGAGAGCACACAAATAACCTTACATGGTGTATGTATCTGAGAGCAACAAATAACCTTACATGGTGTATGTATCTGAGAGCAAACAAATAACCTTACATGGTGTATGTATCTGAGAGCAAACAAATAACCTTACATGGTGTATGTACCTGAGAGCACAAACAACCTTACATGGTGTATGTATCTGAGAGCACAAACAACCTTACATGGTGTATGTATCTGAGAGTACAAATAACCTTACATGGTGTATGTATCTGAGAGCACAAACAACCTTACATGGTGTATGTATCTGAGAGTACAAATAACCTTACATGGTGTATGTATCTGAGAGCACAAATAACCTTACATGGTGTATGTATCTGAGAGCACAAATAACCTTACATGGTGTATGTATCTGAGAGTACAAATAACCTTACATGGTGTATGTATCTGAGAGCACAAACAACCTTACATTGTGTATGTATCTCAGAGCACAAATAACCTTACATGGTGTATGTACCTGAGAGCACACAAATAACCTTACATGGTGTATGTACCTGAGAGCACACAAATAACCTTACATGGTGTATGTACCTGAGAGCACACAAATAACCATACATGGTGTATGTACCTGAGAGCACACAACTAATCTTACATGGTGTATGTATCTGAGAGCACAAATAACCTTACATGGTGTATGTATCTGAGAGCACAAATAACATTATAGTGTGTATGTATCTGAGAGCACAAACAACCTTACATGGTGTATGTATCTGAGAGCACAAATAACCTTACATGGTATATGTATCTGAGAGCACAAATAACATTACAGTGTGTATGTATCTGAGAGCCCAAACAACCTTACATGGTGTATGTACCTGAGAGCACAAACAACCTTACATGGTGTATGTATCTGAGAGTACAAATAGCATTATAGTGTGTATGTATCTGAGAGCACAAACAACCTTACATGGTGTATGTATCTGAGAGCACCAATAACATTACAGTGTGTATGTATCTGAGAGCCCAAACAACCTTACATGGTGTATGTACCTGAGAGCACAAACAACCTTACATGGTGTATGTACCTGAGAGCACAAACAACCTTACATGGTGTATGTACCTGAGAGCACAAACATAACCTTACATGGTGTATGTATCTGAGAGCACAAATAATCTTACATGGTGTATGTATCTGAGAGCACACACATAACCTTACATGGTGTATGTATCTGAGAGCACAAATAATTACATGGTGTATGTATCTGAGAGCACAAATAATTACATGGTGTATGTATCTGAGAGCACAAATAACCTTACATGGTGTATGTATCTGAGAGCAAACATAACCTTACATGGTGTATGTACCTGAGAGCAAACACATAACCTTACATGGTGTATGTACCTGAAAGCAAACAAATAACATTACATGGTGGATGTATCTTAGTACACAAATAACCTTACATGGTGTATGTACCTGAGAGCAAACAAATAACATTACATGGTGGATGTATCTTAGAACACAAATAACCTTACATGGTGTATGTACCTGAGAGCACACAAATAACCTTACATGTGTATGTACCTGAGAGCACACAAATAACATTACATGGTGTATGTACCTGAGAGCACACAAACAACCTTACATGGTGTATGTACCTGAGAGCACACATATAACCTTACATGGTGTATGTATCTGAGAGTACACAAATAACCTTACATGGTGTATGTATCTGAGCGCACAAACAACCTTACATTGTGTATGTATCTGAGAGTACACAAATAACCTTACATGGTGTATGTATCTGAGAGCACAAACACCCTTACATGGTGTATGTATCTGAGAGCACAAACAACCTTAGATGGTGTATGTATCTGAGAGCACACAAACAACATTACATTGTGTATGTATCTGAGAGTACAAACAACTTTACATTGTGTATGTATCTGAGAGCACAAATAACCTTACATGGTGTATGTATTTGAGAGCACACAAATAACCTTACATGGTTTATGTATCTGAGAGCACAAATAACCTTACATGGTGTATGTATCTGAGAGCACAAACAACCTTACATGGTGTATGTATCTGAGAGTACAAATAACCTTACATGGTGTATGTATCTGAGAGCACAAACACCCTTAAATGGTGTATGTATCTGAGAGCACAAACAATCTTACATGGTGTATGTATCTGAGCGCACACAAATAACCTTACATGGTGTATGTATCTGAGAGCACACAAATAACCTTACATGGTGGATGTATCTTAGAGAACAAACAACCTTACATGGTGTATGTATCTGAGAGCACAAACAACCTTACATGGTATATGTATCTGAGAGCACACAAATAACCTTACATGGTGTATGTATCTGAGAGCACACAAATAACCTTACATGGTGTATGTATCTGAGAGCACAAACAACCTTACATTGTGTATGTATCTGAGAGTACACAAATAACCTTACATGGTGTATGTATCTGAGAGCACAAACAACCTTACATTGTGTATGTATCTGAGAGTACACAAATAACCTTACATGGTGTATGTATCTGAGAGCACAAACACCCTTACATGGTGTATGTATCTGAGAGCACAAACAACCTTAGATGGTGTATGTATCTGAGAGCACACAAACAACCTTACATTGTGTATGTATCTGAGAGTACAAACAACTTTACATTGTGTATGTATCTGAGAGCACAAACAACCTTACATGGTGTATGTATCTGAGCACACACAAATAACCTTACATGGTGTATGTATCTGAGAGCACACAAATAACCTTACATGGTGTATATACCTGAGAGCACAAACAACCTTACATGGTATATGTATCTGAGAGCACACAAATAACCTTACATTGTGTATGTACCTGAGAGCAAACAAATAACCTTACATGGTGTATGTATCTGAAAGCACACAAATAACCTTACATTGTGTATGTATCTGAGAGCACACAAATAACCTTACATGGTGTATGTATCAGAGAGCACAAACAACCTTACATGGTGTATGTATCTGAGAGCACAAATAACCTTACATGGTGTATGTATCTGAGAGCACACACATAACCTTACAGTGTGTATGTATCTGAGAGCACAAACAACCTTACATTGTGTATGTATCTAGAGCACAAATAACCTTACATGGTGTATGTATCTGAGAGCACACAAATAACCTTACATGGTGTATGTATCTGAGAGCACACATAACCTTACATTGTGTATGTATCTGAGAGCACACAAATAACCTTACATGGTGTATGTATCTGAGAGCACACAAATAACCTTACATGGTGTATGTATCTGAGAGCACAAATAACCTTACATGTGTATGTATCGAGAGCACAAAAACCTTACATGGTGTATGTATCTGAGAGCACACAAATAACCTTACATGGTGTATGTATCTGAGAGCACACAAATAACCTTACATGGTGTATGTATCTGAGAGCACAAACAACCTTACATGGTGTATGTATCTGAGAGCACAAATAACCTTACATGGTGTATGTATCTGAGAGCACACACATAACCTTACAGTGTGTATGTATCTGAGAGCACAAACAACCTTACATTGTGTATGTATCTCAGAGCACAAATAACCTTACATGGTGTATGTACCTGAGAGCACACAAATAACCTTACATGGTGTATGTACCTGAGAGCACACAAATAACCTTACATGGTGTATGTACCTGAGAGCACAAATAACCTTACATGGTGTATGTACCTGAGAGCAAACAACTAACCTTACATTGTGTATGTACCTGAGAGCAAACAAATAACCTTACATGGTGTATGTACCTGAGACCACACAAATAACCTTACATGGTGTATGTATCTGAGAGCACAAATAACCTTACAGTGTGTATGTTTCTGAGAGCACAAATAACCTTACATGGTGTATGTATCTGAGAGCACAAATAACATTACAGTAGTGTGTATGTATCTGAGAGCACAAACACCCTTACATTGTGTATGTATCTGAGAGCAGAAATAACATTACAGTGTGTATGTATCTGAGAGCCCAAACAACCTTACATGGTGTATGTACCTGAGAGCAAAAACAACCTTACATGGTGTATGTACCTGAGAGCACAAACAACCTTACATGGTGTATGTATCTGAGAGTACAAATAACCTTACATGGTGTATGTATCTGAGAGCACAAATAACCTTACATGGTGTATGTATCTGAGAGCACAAATAACCTTACATGGTGTATGTATCTGAGAGTACAAATAACCTTACATGGTGTATGTATCTGAGAGCACAAATAACCTTACATGGTGTATGTATCTGAGAGCACAAATAACCTTACATGGTGTATGTATCTGAGAGCACACACATAACCTTACATGGTGTATGTATCTGAGAGCACAATAACACAAAACTTACATGTGTATGTACGAACACACATAACCTTACATGGTGTATGTATCTGAGAGCACAAAACCTTAGTATACAACACAATAACCTTACAGTGTATGTCTGAGAGCACACAAAACCTTACATGGTGTATGTATCTGAGAGCACAAACCTTACATGTGTATGTATCTGAGAGAACAAATAACCTTACATGGTGTATGTATCTGAGAGCACAAATAACCTTACATGGTGTATGTATCTGAGAGCACAAATAACCTTACATGGTGTATGTATCTGAGAGCACAAAAACCTTACATGGTGTATGTATCTGAGAGCACAAATAACCTTACATGGTGTATGTATCTGAGAGCACAAATAACCTTACATGGTGTATGTATCTGAGAGAACAAATAACCTTACATGGTGTATGTATCTGAGAGCACAAATAACCTTACATGGTGTATGTATCTGAGAGCACAAATAACCTTACATGGTGTATGTATCTGAGAGCACAATAACCTTACATGGTGTATGTATCTGAGAGCACAAATAACCTTACATGGTGTATGTATCTGAGAGCACAAATAACCTTACATGGTGTATGTATCTGAGAGAACAAATAACCTTACATGGTGTATGTATCTGAGAGCACAAATAACCTTACATGGTGTATGTATCTGAGAGCACAAATAACCTTACATGGTGTATGTATCTGAGAGCACAAACAACCTTACATGGTGTATGTATCTGAGAGCACAAATAACCTTACATGGTGTATGTATCTGAGAGCACAAATAACCTTACATGGTGTATGTATCTGAGAGCACAAACAACCTTACATGGTGTATGTATCTGAGAGCACACAAATAACCTTACATGGTGTATGTATCTGAGAGCACAAACAACCTTACATTGTGTATGTATCTGAGAGCACACAAATAACCTTACATGGTGTATGTATCTGAGAGCACAAACAACCTTACATTGTGTATGTATCTGAGAGTACACACATAACCTTACATGGTGTATGTATCTGAGAGCACAAATAACCTTACATTGTGTATGTATCTGAGAGACACAAATAACCTTACATGGTGTATGTATCTGAGAGCACACATAACCTTACATGGTGTATGTATCTGAGAGCACACAAATAACCTTACATGGTGTATGTATCTGAGAGCACACATAACCTTACATTGTGTATGTATCTGAGAGCACACAAATAACCTTACATGGTGTATGTATCTGAGAGCACACAAATAACCTTACATGGTGTATGTATCTGAGAGCACACATAACCTTACATTGTGTATGTATCTGAGAGCACACAAATAACCTTACATGGTGTATGTATCTGAGAGCACACAAATAACCTTACATGGTGTATGTACCTGAGAGCAAACAACTAACCTTACATTGTGTATGTACCTGAGAGCAAACAAATAACCTTACATGGTGTATGTACCTGAGACCACACAAATAACCTTACATGGTGTATGTATCTGAGAGCACAAATAACCTTACAGTGTGTATGTTTCTGAGAGCACAAATAACCTTACATGGTGTATGTATCTGAGAGCACAAATAACATTACATGTAGTGTGTATGTATCTGAGAGCACAAACACCCTTACATTGTGTATGTATCTGAGAGCAGAAATAACATTACAGTGTGTATGTATCTGAGAGCCCAAACAACCTTACATGGTGTATGTACCTGAGAGCAAAAACAACCTTACATGGTGTATGTACCTGAGAGCACAAACAACCTAACATGGTGTATGTATCTGAGAGTACAAATAACCTTACATGGTGTATGTATCTGAGAGCACAAATAACCTTACATGGTGTATGTATCTGAGAGCACAAATAACCTTACATGGTGTATGTATCTGAGAGTACAAATAACCTTACATGGTGTATGTATCTGAGAGCACAAATAACCTTACATGGTGTATGTATCTGAGAGCACAAATAACCTTACATGGTGTATGTATCTGAGAGCACACACATAACCTTACATGGTGTATGTATCTGAGAGCACAAATAATTACATGGTGTATGTATCTGAGAGCACAAATAATTACATGGTGTATGTATCTGAGAGCACAAATAACCTTACATGGTGTATGTATCTGAGAGCACACATAACCTTACATGGTGTATGTATCTGAGAGCACACAAATAACCTTACATGGTGTATGTATCTGAGAGCACACATAACCTTACATTGTGTATGTATCTGAGAGCACACAAATAACCTTACATGGTGTATGTATCTGAGAGCACACATAACCTTACATTGTGTATGTATCTGAGAGCACACAAATAACCTTACATGGTGTATGTATCTGAGAGCACAAATAATTACATGGTGTATGTATCTGAGAGCACAAATAACCTTACATGGTGTATGTATCTGAGAGCACACATAACCCTTACATGGTGTATGTATCTGAGAGCACACAAATACACAAACAAACACATAACCTACATGGTGTATGTATCTGAGAGCACACAAATAACCTTACATGGTGTATGTATATGAGAGCACACATAACCTTACATTGTGTATGTATCTGAGAGCACACAAATAACATTACATGGTGTATGTATCTGAGAGCACACAAATAACCTTACATGGTGTATGTATCTGAGAGCACACATAACCTTACATTGTGTATGTATCTGAGAGCACACAAATAACCTTACATGGTGTATGTATCTGAGAGCACAAATAACCTTACATGGTGTATGTATCTGAGAGCACACATAACATTACATGGTGTATGTATCTGAGAGCACACAAATAACCTTACATGGTGTATGTATCCGAGAGCACACATAACCTTACATTGTGTATGTATCTGAGAGCACACAAATAACCTTACATGTGTATTATCTAGACACAAAACCACAAAAACAACCTTACATGGTGTATGTATCTGAGAGCACAAATAACCTTACATTGTGTATGTATCTGAGAGCACAAATAACCTTACATGGTGTATGTATCTGAGAGCACAAACAACCTTACATGGTGTATGTATCTGAGAGCACAAATAACCTTACATGGTGTATGTATCTGAGAGCACACAAATAACCTTACATGGTGTATGTATCTGAGAGCACACAAATAACCTTACATGGTGTATGTATCTGAGAGCACAAATAACCTTACATGGTGTATGTATCTGAGAGCACAATAACCTTACATGGTGTATGTATCTGAGAGCACAAATAACCTTACATGTGTATGTATTGAGAGCACACAAATAACCTTACATGGTGTATGTATCTGAGAGCACACATAACCTTACATTGTGTATGTATCTGAGAGCACACAAATAACCTTACATGGTGTATGTATCTGAGAGCACACAAATAACCTTACATGGTGTATGTACCTGAGAGCACACAAATAACCTTACATTGTGTATGTATCTGAGAGCAAACAAATAACCTTACATGGTGTATGTATCTGAGAGCACACAAATAACCTTACATGGTGTATGTATCTGAG
>JABXNX010002016.1:0-10581 GCA_014843695.1 Archivesica marissinica | reverse complement strand
ATACATAAGTTTCAAACACTGAAATGGACAAGAGGGCACTAATGTGCATATTAAGAAATATTTTAAAAGATCAATTATCAGCCTCGATCAGATCGAGAATGAACTAATTAGCAGCTGTTTCTTGTGATAAATAAAAGGTATCAACACATATATTTAAAAATTAAAAATAAATCATACATTATTTACAAAGGTAAAAGTAGCGTCGTTGAAGTATATTAAAACAGGTCTTGGCACAAATTCTAATTAGATATGGATCAGTAAACAGAAAAATAAGTTGATCAGTTTTGCTTAAATTAAGGAAGTTGCTTTCATACAACACTGCCTTTTTAAAAAGAACAGTTCTAAGGTCAGTGTATATGGTACATTCTAATAGTACATGACGTTCATCTTCCAAAACACTACAAAACGGACATTTGCGATCTTCTAAATGTAGATTTTCATACCTTCCAGTTTCTATGCGAATTGGGGCAACTCCACACCTAAATTTACTATATGCAGACCTATGTCTTGTAGGTAAAATTAGGTTACAATATTCCTCAGTTCGAAAATCAGTTTTAAATGTACAATATGTTCTTAATTTATTGCGACCTCTTCCGGATGTACCAGAAACGCTAGTTATAGAGGAAGACAACTCTGCTACATATTTTACCATATCAGATTTTTCTACACGATCTACAAATGTGTGTTTAGATATGGGTACAGACAAATTACAAAATTCAACCAAATTATGATCTGCAAAATGCTTCTTGACGAAATAAAACCAGTTTTTGCAATTAGCAGATTTAATGTTTGCCCAGAGTGCAATACGTTTATTCAGTCTAGAATTGTTCGTATTAGCTAACCGTGTCCAAAATAATGCAATAGACTTCCATTGACGGACAGTAGGTGGAATCCAACCCATTTCTCCTGGGACCGCAGCATTAGGCGTGTATTTTCCAACACCCAGAAAAAATCTCATAGCTCGGTTTTGGACTGCATTTATACATGTAAATGTTTTAAAACCCCAGACTGAAGCACCATAAGCAATTACAGGCCAAACGATTGAATCGTATAATTTGGTAAATACATTATAAGGTACTCCACCTATCATTTTGCATTTAGCAATCAGTAAACCTAATGCACGACTTGCACTTTGAGCAACCATTTTAGCTGTAACATTTAGATCTAGGTGCTCATGCAGCACAACCCCGAGGTAAGTATATCTATCAACAGTTGCCAACTGGTCATGTCCACACTTAAATAAATAATCAGATATATTTTCATGTTCTGGACGAAAATGTATAATGTTACTTTTACCAATATTAATTGACATATCATTAAGACAACACCAATCGTATAGTGAGTTTAACAATACTTGTAGATCTTGTGCGTTTTCAGCTAGTAAAATGATGTCATCAGCATATAGAAGTATACAGACAATCTCATCATCTATTTTAATACCAACATTAAGTGATTTTAAGTAAATTGCTAAATCATTAACGTAGAGGTTAAACAATAACGGTGATAACACACAGCCCTGTCTCAGTCCACAATGAACATCAAACCATTCAGTTTTAAAATAATTGATTCTAACACATGAGGCGACAGATGAGTAGAGTGACTTAATGGCTAATAACATTTTACCAGAAACGCCCGTTTCATTTAACCTTGTCCATAATTTAGACCTATTAATAAAGTCATATGCTTTACGAAAATCGATAAAAGCAGTAAAGGTAGATTTTCTGAGCTTCTTTCGTGTTTCAATTATATTTACCAAAGAAGAAATTTGATCCGAAGTACTACGTTTTTTCCGGAAGCCATTCTGCTCATCTGCTACAATGCCACTATCTTCTACCCACGAACTGAGTCTATTATTCAAAATATTACAGTATATCTTATACATTGTACATGCTAAAGCAATTCCTCTATATGACATAGGGTCTCTAGGATCAGCTGTTGTAGATTTTGGTGTTGGGTTAATAATACACTGACTCCATATAGTAGGAACAATGCTATTTTCAAAACAAATATTATATAAGGCGTGCAAAAATATAACAGTAGTATCGTTCTTTAATACTTCAGCTGGAATTTCATTTATTCCGCAAGCTTTACCACGCTTTGCATTATCTACAGCTTTCTTGACTTCTAATAGAGAAATAGACTCATTAAATGGTATGTCATCATTATTAAGATCAGGCTGAGTTGGCAGCGAATCATTTACATTTACTCTATCATGTCTATTAAACAGAGAACTGAAATCGCTTTTCCATTTATGTAAAACGTCATCAATACATGAGGAAGTAGAACCATCATCCAGAATTATTTGCATAGGTATTAATTTATTTTTACAGTGACCAACTCCAATCTTTCCAATTGACTGCCAAAACTTAGATTGGTCAACATTACAATCTGTTAAAAGTTCATTTTGCATAGTAAACCAATAAAATCGTTTGGCTTTTTGAACTTCCTGGTCAAATAGCTTACGGGCTTGTACATATTTTGCTTTAAATCTAACTTTGTCATTTCTATTACAACAATTCAGCCATTTACGTTCTACAATACATAATTTAGACCATAAATGTGTTAGATAACCACTCCACCAAGGTTTACCAGGTCTATGTTTTTTATTTTTACTGCTACTTACAATAGTTTTATAAGGAATGTCATTATACATGTTCTGTTTCAAAATTGTACACCATTCACTATATACAAGATTAATATCATTCTGAGTACAAAATCCCTGTTCCAACGTATCAATGACCTTATTTACTTGTACTAAGATTTCAGAACTACTCATGAAAGAATTATTAACATTTCCAAGGTCAAACTTATCGTAAGAATGATGCTCATGTACATCATATTCCTCTGTAAATGCGTTACTAACAATATTTCATGACAGCATCGAATGATCTGGCATACTAGTTGGTGTTAACGAATGTAGATAACCAGAGGTATTTACTAGTTGTGACGTTAACGTTACAGAAAAGTCAGTCAGATTGCACATATTATCATGTGTAGTAATACAGTAATCAACTACGGATGACCCTTTCACAGAAACAGAAGTAAATTTATCTACAGAACCACTTCTACCATTTAGCATACACATGTTTGTGTTTACCAAAAAATCTATAAAAAGTTCACCGTAAAAATATTTGGTGAAATCTATGACATTACGCGGCTGTATATCATCTACACCGGCAATAAAGTCATTCAGGTCTCCGCATCGGCTATTGAAGTCACCACAAACATAAATCATACCATCATTTTGAAATGTATAAATATCAGTCAAAAGACAATCATAAAAGGTGTTCACATCAAAATAACGTGATGAGTTTTCAGGCGGCAGGTAACAGACGCATGGCATTAAGGTGAATTTTCATATTTATGGACCAACTTGAGCCATAAAATACCTTCGTGTGTATCACTCAAAATAGTGATATCAAAATTATCACATATTATATTCCTAATCAAAAATCCTACTCCACCCGAACCTGTCCTGGCATATTTATGAATATGCTTCCGATTATGTCCGAACCAGCGGTAACCATCAACAGTTAAAACATTATCATCTATCAAATGAGTTTCGGCAAGAGCTAAAATGTCAAAATTACACTCTAAAATACAAGAAGATCTTAAATTAAAATTGTCAGAATCTGGATTCATATTAAAACGTCGGACATTCCAAAACCCGGCGTTGTATTAATAACGATTGTTCCTGAAGCCCCCACGTCGTTCTCCACCATTCCTTCTGTTGTGGTGTCGGCCACGACTGTCAGCTCGTTCCCATCCACCTTGGTTACCACCACGATCACTACCTGAGTGATCGTCTCGTACATGATTAGGTGGTCTTCGATTGTCATGTGAATGAGACATGTCACTATGCTGGTCCCTACCAACGCGCACAACACGAGAACCATTCACTGTAAGATTGCTCTGTTTCATGGCACTCAAGATTGTGCGAAAATTACTGGTTATAAGTCTGTCAGCATGGTGAATAAAAACATCTCTATACTGGCGGTTGTTACCAAGGTTTGACTTTTTAACCATCACTTTGCGTTTGTCATCATGTGATTTGAACCTGGCAATTACGATACCTGGCTTTGATGAGTGTGCTGATTTCTTTCTTTCAACACTAGCACACGTAACATCAGAAACCTTTAATCCTTCACGGAATAGTAAGTTCACTTTATTATTGGTATTTTCACCGGTTGACTCGGGTAGTCCTCTAATCACAACATTGAGGCTCACATCCGGCCCTGAATTTGAATTGACCGATGAACTATTCGACAAAGTCCTCATCTTATCGTTGATATCATGCAGGTCAGCGGAGATGTCAGATTTAAGTTCTTCTTTAAAGGAATCGAACTTTTCATCTATGTCCTTTCGTATTCGGTTGAGCTCGGTGCTGACCCTTTTGTCTAATAGTTGAGCTATTTTAGTTGAGATCCGCTGCTCCAAACTAGACTCTAACTTGTCCATCCTCTCGTTCATAGCACTAAACTGCATATGGATATCAGCTGTGAGGTTGGCTATTAACTTTTCCACTGGGGGAACTGAGTCTGTATGCTTATCTGGGTCCTCAGTAGACACCGACGTGTAAATATTACGCTTAGCCTTAGCTGTTAATCGTGCCTTCTTCACTGTTGAGTCCGTACTGGTGTCCGAATTGCAAGGTTCTGAAGCATTACGCTTACGCCCACTTTGAACAGGTGTAGTCACTCGTGTAACCTGTTGCGAAGACATTATCGCATCTACATATTCTGCAGCATCATTGCTATCATCAACATTCGACATACTCGTACTACCGTGCAGGGTAAATCAGCGAGCGGTTCAGTCAAGCGTGACGAAATGACCGCCGTAGGAGGTGTTACACAATAACGGTTACTGATCAATAAATCCAATAATACAAGTGTCAATACTGATGCTATAAATAGTAACACAGGTAATAACATCAGGTTATAAATTAGTCAAAATCACCTTTCTCGGCACAAAATGCCACAACGTTCGATATATAGTTCATAAAACACCTCAACAACGTCTCATGTAAATATCATTTCCTAAAATGACTGGAAAAGCTTCCAAATAACTGAAAATTATCTCCGCAAAAAGTAAACACAAACTATTTTCACTACCGGAAATCCTTCAACTTTGACATCAAAAGAAATGAAATATGCCACTGTCTTGAGAGACTCGACCCTATGCCTCCTAGAAGACTCGAACATTAGGCCCAAAAACTGAACACCAGTACGTTCACTGAGCTAATATGGGAATCCCACAGCTCTGCACATGCATGGGTACTATTACTACTATCTGATCCCTAGTCCACCATCCACGACAATATGTATGAACCACATGTATAATCACCACTATACTACATATCTCTTGTGAACGGTAGATCTATTAATGCAGAATATATTTTTTCGAAATATTTTATTATGCATAAATAAATTAATTTCAACTTACTTTTGTGCAAATATATCTGTTTGCATTAATTTTGGATGTATTCAGCTGGTCGTTTGGTCGTTCACACAACTTAATCCACCTTAGACATGTTTTCAAGATTTGTCTTAGGTTTTGAAAATGGCACGAATTTAACGTGACCTATCAATCGATCTGGATATCTACATCACTGTCACACAGCCCGTAACTACATCTTTTCACCATTGTCAATGACAGACAGCATTAATTAATTTTAAATATTTTTCAAAAAATAATTTCAGATCACGATCACTCGTTATTAGATTTGATTAAAATGTTACTACATAACTCGTTTATCTAACAGAAAGATAAAACAATGACTCGGTGTAGTAATCAATTATATAATTATGTGCACACATTTTATAATTGACCAATTAGCACAATCAGTGCTAAATTCCGATGTGAAATACTTTGATCTTGATAGCAGTGGCCCCTATCGGGTATTATAACTCGGCGGTCTCTGTGATGTACCGTTAGTGGGTAAGTTGTTGATTGCTCCCAATAAACAGTGTGACACGCTTAAATTTGATTGCTGTGTTTGTGAGAAAAGAATGACTATATGGGGTCAGTCGGTGTTTTTATAGATGCATTGTTTTTAAAGCAGCTGTCTGGTATTTTGTGGTTCATATACACACTTTTAGATTTGTCCAAGGATTTTGAAATGGGTTGAATTTAACGTCGATCACCAGGATATCGACTAATTTTGTACTATAACTAACCCACACACCAAAGCTACACATTTTCAACATCATTAAAACAATTTTAAACCCGTGTTTTCGATCAAATTCACGCCTTTTCAAATTTGTCTACTCGTTACTAGTGTGTCTAATATGCATTGTTTGTCTAACAAGATGGTGGCGATAAACCGTTGCCGGGGGTGTGCGCGAATGGTGCGATGCGATTGGCTAACGCCAGCTGTCAATCAAAATCGGCAGAAAGGTCAATTCCCCCTCCCCCTCTGCTCTTGGAATAAATAATAACCCCCATTATCCACCACGTAAGTTGAAATTAACCTCTTCGGTTTGTTTTATGCTCATTTTGATATAATATGGTAATTTTCCTGTTATAAATATAACATTTTAGTGATAAAACAGCTTTTTTGACAGCTTTTATCTTATGTCATCTTCTTTTGTAAGTCTGTGCATTGTGACACCAATATCATCTATATACTAATATATCATGTTTTGTTGCTGAAATATTATTTTTAGTGATTTAGGCAGGGGTCAATGACCTTTGACCTCTAATAAAAAAAATTCCCCAACCCCTATCCCCCCTTACTTTTTTTTTGAAGTTGTCCATACCCATACCCACCAATATCAGTTGAAACTAGCTTCTTTTAAAAGAATTCACAGATTGGCTAATATATGGCTAATTCAGGGTTACTAATGGTTGTTATCAGGGTGTGAACTGCTTTAAATACACTAAATGTTCTGATATAAATCAGTGTACTGTATGCTCAGTGAAATATCAGACGTCACTTGTATAAAAATTATGGATGCAATCGTAAGTACAATACAGTATCTATATATCTTAGTTTTAAAGCAGCATTACATCGTACAGACGGATATGTAGTCCAGTGGTAACACGCTGGACTGGTAATCCAGGGATCGCAGGTTCGATTCCCCGTCTGACCCTAATAAAATTAACAGTCTTTCAGATGGGACGTTAAACCGAGGTCTCGTGTCGGTGCTTTACACCGTGCACGTAAAAGAACCAGAGGAGATTCTGGAATGGGTCTCTCTCAGTATCATGCACTATCCTCCAACATCTAAAATAACTAATCTCTTCAGGAGGCGTCGCTCATATGGGCAACCGGTAGCGACGATAAATAAACGTAAAACACACACGCATTACATCGTAATAATGTCCGCCTCCGTGGTCGAGTGGTTACGGTCGCTGACTTGTATACCACTGTAACCTATCATCACTGATGGTCATGGGTTCGAGCCCCGTTCAGGCCGTGTCTCATTTATATGAACAAATTGGCAGTTTCTTACGGAGGTTGGTGCACCCAAGTACTGGTTAACCGCTGGAGCCTGTCCAGGAAAGGTGTTGTTAGGTAAACTGCCCGCCGGCAATATAGCCCAAAATGGTGTTGATGCAGTCGTAAAACCCGAAATATAGATAAATATACAGTTGACATCTATTAAGCAGCCACCTGCGCTAAACAGCCACTTTCTGTGATTCCCTTGGCTGACAAAGTTACCCATTTTGATAAATGAACTGATCGAAATGTAATGTTCTTATTTTTTTTGTATTGGTCTAAAAATATCATGCACCAGTCTGTGTCAGTTCCTTGATGTTGAATGGGTTAAATATGATGCACCAATCTGTGTCAGTTCCTTGATGTTGAATGGGTTAAGTAGCACAAATGTATCATATACATGTACACAAATAAAACGAAACACAGGTTTATTCCTTAAAGAGACTACCCAAAGGTTCACCAAAACGTGGTCTCTAAACAAGGCTGGTATGTCAATACAACACAACATGAATTGAAAAAGTGGTCTCTTAATGCAAGTGGTCTCTTAATGCAAGTGGTGTCTCTCTCTCGAGCCAGTATATTTTGTTCCCAGGGCTCATTCTAGAGGGCGATGTGGACGAAATAGTCGCCTTAGAGACCCTGACGTCGCCTCCTGGAGCCCCAACTTCTCACTAAAAAATGAGAGAATTATTTTTACTATTTTCACACAAAATTGTGTCCAGTAAGATACACTGGCCCGTTATAAAGCACTCCTTCTATTCAAATGTTGTATTTAATGGTCATACTGTGCATTTTAACCATATTTTGTTGACATTTATTAAATAAAACCATTTAAGGACACGATCGCGCGCTTTCTCACTTCTCCCACACATTCTGACCTAGAATGAACCCTGGTGTTATTGTGCATGTAACTAATTCGGGATGCAGTAAAACAAACAATGCATATTGTTTGAATATGCTCCTTTGACCCTTTGCATGCAGATAAAATCACTTGCAAACAGCATAGATACAGGCTCTTGCTGTTTGCTATTCAGATACTTGGCTCCTTTGCATGCTAGCGGCAGATAAAATCACTTGCAAACATCATAGATACAGGCTCTTGCTGTTTGCTATTCAGATACTTGGCTCCTTTGCATGCTAGCGGCAGATAAAATCACTTGCAAACATCATAGATACAGGCTCTTGCTGTTTGCTATTCAGATACTTGGCTCCTTTGCATGCTAGCGGCAGATAAAATCACTTTTGCAAACAGCATATATACAGGCTCTTGCTGTTTGCTATTCAGATACTTGGCTCCTTTGCATGCTAGCGGCAGATAAAATCACTTTTGCAAACAGCATAGATACAGGCTCTTGCTGTTTGCTATTCAGATACTTGGCTCCTTTGCATGCTAGCGGCAGATACAATCACTTGCAAACAGCATATATACAGGCTCTTGCTGTTTGCTATTCAGATACTTGGCTCCTTTGCATGCTAGCGGCAGATAAAATCACTTGCAAACAGCATAGATACAGGCTCTTGCTGTTTGCTATTCAGATACTTGGCTCCTTTGCATGCTAGCGGCAGATAACATCACTTTTGCAAACAGCATATATACAGGCTCTTGCTGTTTGCTATTCAGATACTTGGCTCCTTTGCATGCTAGCGGTAGATAAAATCACTTGCAAACAGCATAGATACAGGCTCTTGCTGTTTGCTATTCAGATACTTGGCTCCTTTGCATGCTAGCGGCAGATAAAATCACTTGCAAACATCATAGATACAGGCTCTTGCTGTTTGCTATTCAGATACTTGGCTCCTTTGCATGCTAGCGGCAGATAAAATCACTTGCAAACATCATAGATACAGGCTCTTGCTGTTTGCTATTCAGATACTTGGCTCCTTTGCATGCTAGCGGCAGATAAAATCACTTTTGCAAACAGCATATATACAGGCTCTTGCTGTTTGCTATTCAGATACTTGGCTCCTTTGCATGCTAGCGGCAGATAAAATCACTTTTGCAAACAGCATAGATACAGGCTCTTGCTGTTTGCTATTCAGATACTTGGCTCCTTTGCATGCTAGCGGCAGATAAAATCACTTGCAAACAGCATATATACAGGCTCTTGCTGTTTGCTATTCAGATACTTGGCTCCTTTGCATGCTAGCGGCAGATAAAATCACTTGCAAACAGCATAGATACAGGCTCTTGCTGTTTGCTATTCAGATACTTGGCTCCTTTGCATGCTAGCGGCAGATAACATCACTTTTGCAAACAGCATATATACAGGCTCTTGCTGTTTGCTATTCAGATACTTGGCTCCTTTGCATGCTAGCGGTAGATAAAATCACTTGCAAACAGCATAGATACAGGCTCTTGCTGTTTGCTATTCAGATACTTGGCTCCTTTGCATGCTAGCGGCAGATAAAATCACTTGCAAACATCATAGATACAGGCGCTTGCTGTTTGCTATTCAGATACTTGGCTCCTTTGCATGCTAGCGGCAGATAAAATCACTTGCAAACATCATAGATACAGGCTCTTGCTGTTTGCTATTCAGATACTTGGCTCCTTTGCATGCTAGCGGCAGATAAAATCACTTGCAAACAGCATATATACAGGCTCTTGCTGTTTGCTATTCAGATACTTGGCTCCTTTGCATGCTAGCGGCAGATAAAATCACTTTTGCAAACAGCATAGATACAGGCTCTTGCTGTTTGCTATTCAGATACTTGGCTCCTTTGCATGCTAGCGGCAGATAAAATCACTTTTGCAAACAGCATATATACAGGCTCTTGCTGTTTGCTATTCAGATACTTGGCTCCTTTGCATGCTAGCGGCAGATAAAATCACTTGCAAACAGCATAGATACAGGCTCTTGCTGTTTGCTATTCAGATACTTGGCTCCTTTGCATGCTAGCGGCAGATAACATCACTTTTGCAAACAGCATATATACAGGCTCTTGCTGTTTGCTATTCAGATACTTGGCTCCTTTGCATGCTAGCGGTAGATAAAATCACTTGCAAACAGCATAGATACAGGCTCTTGCTGTTTGCTATTCAGATACTTGGCTCCTTTGCATGCTAGCGGCAGATAAAATCACTTGCAAACATCATAGATACAGGCTCTTGCTGTTTGCTATTCAGATACTTGGCTCCT
>JABXNX010002015.1:0-10581 GCA_014843695.1 Archivesica marissinica | reverse complement strand
ATCAACCCGGGGATACACTCATGAACATCATCAACCTGGGGATAAACTCATGAACATCATCAACCGGGGGATAAACTCATGAACATCATCAACCCGGGGATAAACTCATGAACATCATCAACCCGGGGATAAAGTACTCATGAACATCATCAACCCGGGTATAAACTCATGAACATCATCAACCCGGGGATAAACTCATGAACATCATCAACCGGGGATAAACTCATGAACATCATCAACCCGGGGATAAACTCATGAACATCATCAACCCGGGGATAAACTCATGAACATCATCAACCCGGGGATAAAGTAAAACTCATGAACATCATCAACCTGGGGATAAACTCATGAACATCATCAACCCGGGGATACACCCATGAACATCATCAACCCGGGGATAAACTCATGAACATCATCAACCTGGGGATAAACTCATGAACATCATCAACCAGGGATTAAACTCATGAACATCATCAACCAGGGATTAAACTCATGAACATCATCAACCCGGGGATACACTCATGAACATCATCAACCCGGTGATAAACTCATGAACATCATCAACCCGGTGATAAACTCATGAACATCATCAACCCAGGGATAAACTCATGAACATCATCAACCCGGGGATAAACTCATGAACATCATCAACCCGGGATTAAACTCATGAACATCATCAACCCGGGGATAAATCATGAACATATCAACCCGGGGATAACTCATGAACATCATCAACCCGGGGATAAACTCATGAACATCATCAACCCGGGGATAAACTCATGAACATCATCAACCCGGGGATAAACTCATGAACATCATCAACCCGGGGATAAACTCATGAACATCATCAACCCGGGGATAAACTCATGAACATCATCAACCCGGGGATAAACTCATGAACATCATCAACCCGGGGAAAACTCATGAACATCATCAACCCGGGATTAAACTCATGAACATCATCAACCCGGGGATAAACTCATGAACATCATCAACCCGGGGATAAACTCATGAACATCATCAACCCGGGGATAAACTCATGAACATCATCAACCCGGGGATAAACTCATGAACATCATCAACCCGGGGATAAACTCATGAACATCATCAACCCGGGGATAAACTCATGAACATCATCAACCTGGGGATAAACTCATGAACATCATCAACCCGGGGATAAACTCATGAACATCATCAACCCGGGGATAAACTCATGAACATCATCAACCCGGGGATAAACTCATGAACATCATCAACCCGGGGATAAACTCATGAACATCATCAACCTGGGATAACTCATGAACATCATCAACCCGGGGATAAACTCATGAACATCATCAACCGGGGGATAAACTCATGAACATCATCAACCCGGGGATAAACTCATGAACATCATCAACCTGGGGATAAACTCATGAACATCATCAACCCGGGGTTAAACTCATGAACATCATCAACCCGGGGATAAACTCATGAACATCATCAACCCGGGGATAAACTCATGAACATCATCAACCCGGGGATAAACTCATGAACATCATCAACCCGGGGATAAACTCATGAACATCATCAACCCGGGGATAAAACTCATGAACATCATCAACCTGGGGATAAAGTAAAACTCATGAACATCATCAACCTGGGGATAAACTCATGAACATCATCAACCCAGGATAAACTCATGAACACCATCAACCCGGTGATAAACTCATGAACATCATCAACCCGGGGATAAACTCATGAACATCATCAACCCGGGGATAAACTCATGAACATCATCAACCCGGGGATATACTCATGAACATCATCAACCCGGGGATAAACTCATGAACATCATCAACCCGGGGATAAAGTAAAACTCATGAACATCATCAACCCGGGAATAAACTCATGAACATCATTGACCCGGGGATAAACTCATGAACATCATCAACCCGGGGATAAACTCATGAACATCATCAACCCGGTGATAAACTCATGAACATCATCAACCCGGGATAAACTCATGAACATCATCAACCCAGGGATAAACTCATGACGGGGATAAACTCATGAACATCATCAACCGGGGGATACACTCATGAACATCATCAACCCGGGGATACACTCATGAACATCATCAACCCGGGGATACACTCATGAACATCATCAACCTGGGGATAAACTCATGATCATCAACCCGGGGATAAACTCATGAACACCATCAACCCGGGGATAAATCATGAACATCATCAACCGGGGATACACTCATGAACATCATGAACCCGGGTATAAACTCATGAACATCATCAACCCGGAATAAACTCATGAACATCATCAACCCGGGGATAAACTCATGAACATCATCAACCCGGGGATAATTCATGAACATCATCAACTCGGGGATTAACTCATGAACATCATCAACCCGGGATAAACTCATGAACATCATCAACCTGGGAAACACTCATGAACATCATCAACCTGGGATTAAACTCATGAACATCATGAACCCGGGGATAAACTCATGAACATCATCAACCCGGGGATACACTCGTGAACATCATGAACCCGGGAATAAATTCATGAACATCATAAACCCGGGGATAAACTCATGCACATCATCAACCCGGGGATAAACTCATGAACATCATCAACCCGGGGATAAACTCATAAACATCATCAACCCGGGGATAAACTCATGAACATCATCAACCTGGGGAAACACTCATGAACATCATCAACCTGGGGAAACACTAATGAACATCAGCAACCTGGGAATAAACTCATGAACATCATGAACCCGGGGATAAACTCATGAACATCATCAACCCGGGGATACACTCGTGAACATCATGAACCCGGGAATAAATTCATGAACATCATCAACCCGGGGATAAACTCATGAACATCATCAACCCGGGGATAAACTCATGAACATCATCAACCCGGGGATAAACTCATGAACATCATCAACCTGGGGATAAACTCATGAACATCATCAACCCGGGGATAAACTCATGAACATCATCAACCCGGGGATAAACTCATGAACATCATCAACCTGGGAATAAACTCATGAACATCATCAACCCGGGGATAAACTCATGAACATCATCAACTCGGGGATAAACTCATGAACATCATCAACCCGGGATAAACTCATGAACATCATCAACCCAGGGATAAACTCATGACTGGGGATACACTCATGAACACCATCAACCGGGGGATACACTCATGAACATCATCAACCCGGGGATACACTCATGAACACCATCAACCCGGGGATAAATTCATGAACATCATCAACCGGGGGATACACTCATGAACATCATCAACCCGGGGATACACTCATGAACATCATGAACCCGGGTGTAAATTCATGAACATCATGATCCTGGGAATAAACTCATGAACATCATCAACCCGGGGTTAAACTCATGAACATCATCAACCCGGGATACACTCATGAACATCATCAACCTGGGGATAAACTCATGAACATCATCAACCCGGGGATAAACTCATGAACATCATCAACCCAGGGATAAACTCATGAACATCATCAACCTGGGGATAAACTCATGAACACCATCAACCGGGGGATACACTCATGAACATGATCAACCTGGGGATACACTCATGAACATCATCAACCCGGGGATACACTCATGAACATCATCAACCTGGGGATAAACTCATGAACATCATCAACCCGGGGATAAACTCATGAACATCATCAACCCGGGGATAAACTCATGAACATCATCAACCCGGGGATAAACTCATGAACATCATCAACCTGGGGATACACTCATGAACATCATCAACCTGGGGAAACACTCATGAACATCATCAACCTGGGGATAAACTCATGAACATCATCAACCCGGGGATAAACTCATGAACATCATCAACCCGGGGATATACTCATGAACATCATCAACCCGGGAATAAACTCATGAACATCATTGACCCGGGGATAAACTCATGAACATCATCCACCCGGGGATAAACTCATGAATATCATCAACCCGGTGATAAAATCATGAACATCATCAACCTGGAGATAAACTCATGAACATCATCAACCCGGGGATAAAGTAAAACTCATGAACATCATCAACCTGGGGATAAACTCATGAACATCATCAACCCGGGGATAACGTCATGAACATCATCAACCCGGGGATAAACTCATGAACATCATCAACCCGGGGATAAACTCATGAACATCATCAACCCGGGGATAAACTCATGAACATCATCAACCCGGGAATAAACTCATGCACATCATTGACCCGGGGATAAGCTCATGAACATCATCAACCCGGGAATAAACTCATGAACATCATCAACCCGGGAATAAACTCATGAACATCATCAACCTGGGGATAAAGTAAAACTCATGAACATCATCAACCTGGGGATACACTCATGAACATCATCAACCACCTACGGATAAACTCATGAACACCATCAACCCAGGGATAAAGTAAAACTCATGAACATCATCAACCCGGGGATAAACTCATGAACATCATCAACCTGGGGATACACTCATGAACATCATCAACCTGGGGATAAACTCATGAACATCATCAACCCGGGGATAAACTCATGAAAATCATCAACCTGGGGATAAACTCATGAACATCATCAACCCGGGAATAAACTCATTCACATCATTGACCCGGGGATAAACTCATGAACATCATCAACCCGGGGTTAAATTCATGAACATCATCAACCCGGGAATAAACTCATGCACATCATTGACCCGGGGATAAACTCATGAACATCATCAACCCGGGAATAAACTCATGAACATCATCAACCCGGGAATAAAGTAAAACTCATGAACATCATCAACCTGGGGATAAAGTAAAACTCATGAACATCATCAACCTGGGGATAAAGTAAAACTCATGAACATCATCAACCTGGGGATAAACTCATGAACATCATCAACCACCCACGGATAAACTCATGAACACCATCAACCCGGTGATAAACTCATGAACATCATCAACCCGGGGATAAACTCATGAACATCATCAACCCGGGGATAAACTCATGAACATCATCAACCCGGGGATATACTCATGAACATCATCAACCCGGGGATAAACTCATGAACATCATCAACCCGGGGATAAAGTAAAACTCATGAACATCATCAACCCGGGAATAAACTCATGAACATCATTGACCCGGGGATAAACTCATGAACATCATCCACCCGGGGATAAACTCATGAATATCATCAACCCGGTGATAAACTCATGAACATCATCAACCCGGGATAAACTCATGAACATCATCAACCCAGGGATAAACTCATGACTGGGGATAAACTCATGAACACCATCAACCGGGGGATACACTCATGAACATCATCAACCTGGGGATACACTCATGAACACCATCAACCCGGGGATACACTCATGAACATCATCAACCTGGGGATACACTCATGATCATCAACCCGGGGATACACTCATGAACACCATCAACCCGGGGATAAATTCATGAACATCATCAACCGGGGGATACACTCATCAACATCATGAACCCGGGTATAAACTCATGTACATCATGAACCCGGGAATAAACTCATGAACATCATCGACCCGGGTATAAACTCATGAACATCATCAACCCGGGGATAAATTCATGAACATCATCAACTCGGGGATTAACTCATGAACATCATCAACCCGGGGATAAACTCATGAACATCATCAACCTGGGGAAACACTCATGAACATCAGCAACCTGGGAATAAACTCATGAACATCATGAACCCGGGGATAAACTCATGAACATCATCAACCCGGGGATACACTCATGAACATCATGAACCCGGGAATAAATTCATGAACATCATAAACCCGGGGATAAACTCATGAACATCATCAACCCGGGGATAAACTCATGAACATCATCAACCCGGGGATAAACTCATGAACATCATCAACCCGGGGATAAACTCATGAACATCATCAACCTGGGGAAACACTCATGAACATCATCAACCTGGGGAAACACTAATGAACATCAGCAACCTGGGAATAAACTCATGAACATCATGAACCCGGGGATAAACTCATGAACATCATCAACCCGGGGATACACTCGTGAACATCATGAACCCGGGAATAAATTCATGAACATCATAAACCCGGGGATAAACTCATGAACATCATCAACCCGGGGATAAACTCATGAACATCATCAACCCGGGGATAAACTCATGAACATCATCAACCCGGGGATAAACTCATGAACATCATCAACCCGGGGATAAACTCATGAACATCATCAACCCGGGGATAAACTCATGAACATCATCAACCTGGGAATAAACTCATGAACATCATCAACCCGGGGATAAACTCATGAACATCATCAACCCGGGATAAACTCATGAACATCATCAACCCGGGGATAAACTCATGAACATCATCAACCCGGGGATAAACTCATGAACATCATCAACCCGGGATACACTCATGAACATCATCAACCTGGGGATAAACTCATGAACATCATCAACCCGGGGATAAACTCATGAACATCATCAACCCGGGGATAAACTCATGAACATCATCAACCCGGGGATAAACTCATGAACATCATCAACCCGGGGATAAACTCATGAACATCATCAACCCGGGGATAAACTCATGAACATCATCAACCTGGGAATAAACTCATGAACATCATCAACCCGGGATAAACTCATGAACATCATCAACCCGGGGATACACTCATGAACATCATCAACCCGGGGATAAACTCATGAACATCATCAACCCGGGGATAAACTCATGAACATCATCAACCCGGGGATAAACTCATGAACATCATCAACCTGGGGATAAACTCATGAACATCATCAACCCGGGGATAAACTCATGAACATCATCAACCCGGGGATACACTCATGAACATCATCAACCCGGGGATAAACTCATGAACATCATCAACCTGGGGATAAACTCATGAACATCATCAACCCGGGGATAAACTCATGAACATCATCAACCTGGGGATAAACTCATGAACATCATCAACCCGGGGATAAACTCATGAACATCATCAACCTGGGGAAACACTCATGAACATCATCAACCTGGGGAAACACTCATGAACATCAGCAACCTGGGAATAAACTCATGAACATCATGAACACGGGGATAAACTCATGAACATCATCAACCCGGGGATACACTCGTGAACATCATGAACCCGGGAATAAATTCATGAACATCATAAACCCGGGGATAAACTCATGCACATCATCAACCCGGGGATAAACTCATGAACATCATCAACCCGGGGATAAACTCATAAACATCATCAACCCGGGGATAAACTCATGAACATCATCAACCTGGGGAAACACTCATGAACATCATCAACCTGGGGATAAACTCATGAACATCATCAACCCGGGGATAAACTCATGAACATCATCAACCCGGGGATACACTCATGAACATCATCAACCCGGAATAAACTCATGAACATCATCAACCCGGGGATAACTCATGAACATCATCAACCCGGGGATAAACTCATGAACATCATCAACCCGGGGATAAACTCATGAACATCATCAACCTGGGGATAAACTCATGAACATCATCAACCCGGGGATAAACTCATGAACATCATCAACCCGGGGATAACTCATGAACATATCAACCTGGGAAAAAACTCATGAACATCATCAACCCGGGGATAAACTCATGAACATCATCAACTCGGGGATAAACTCATGAACATATCAACCCGGGATAAACTCATGAACATCATCAACCCAGGGATAAACTCATGACTGGGGATAAACTCATGAACACCATCAACCGGGGGATACACTCATGAACATCATCAACCCGGGGATACACTCATGAACACCATCAACCCGGGGATAAACTCATGAACATCATCAACCGGGGGATACACTCATGAACATCATCAACCCGGGGATACACTCATGAACATCATGAACCCGGGTGTAAATTCATGAACATCATGATCCTGGGAATAAACTCATGAACATCATCAACCCGGGGTTAAACTCATGAACATCATCAACCCGGGATACACTCATGAACATCATCAACCTGGGGATAAACTCATGAACATCATCAACCCGGGGATAAACTCATGAACATCATCAACCCAGGGATAAACTCATGAACATCATCAACCTGGGGATAAACTCATGAACACCATCAACCGGGGGATACACTCATGAACATGATCAACCTGGGGATACACTCATGAACATCATCAACCCGGGGATACACTCATGAACATCATCAACCTGGGGATACACTCATGAACATCATCAACCCGGGGATAAACTCATGGACATCATCAACCCGGGGATACACTCATGAACATCATCAATCTGGGGATACACTCATGAACATCACCAACCCGGGGATAAACTCATGAACATCATCAACCCGGGGATACACTCATGAACATCATCAACCCGGGGATAAACTCATGAACATCATTAACCTGGGAATAAACTCATGAACATCATCAACCGGGGGATACACTCATGAATATCATGAACCTGGGTATAAACTCATGATTATCATGAACCCGGGAATAAACTCATGAACATCATCAACCCGGGGTTAAACTCATGAACATCATCAACCCGGGATACACTCATGAACATCATTAACCTGGGGATAAACTCATGAACATCATCAACCCGGGGATAAACTCATGAACATCATCAACCTGGGGATAAACTCATGAACAATACCCAGGCCCGTCGCTGGGCATACGCAAGTATCAAATGAAAACTCCAAAATGGGGGTAATAGGGATACATAGGCGCCGTGGAGTGGTGGAATAATTGAGCCCATTGCAAATATGGTGCATCTTGAAATTTAGTTTCTGCTATTTTACATGCTTGTTTAATTAATAAGGGCGATAGATCATGTATATTATACATCTAGCCTTAATTTATACCTTTATTCCTGCAATTGTATGTTACAAAATGCATTGAAATGCAGGAAATTGCTTCCTCATTTAAAAATCTCCGGGGGAAACGCCCCCGGACCCCTAGCATACTAGCTCTCTATGATAACTCGACAAATAAGCATATTTGGCCGTGCGTATCATCAAAATAGCTCCAGCGACGGCCCTATCACCAATACGGATACTCACCTAAATACAAACAATACTGAGATTTTGTTAACCATATTCCTATTACTAAATACATGTGCCAATTTCTGAAACAAGTGTAGTGAAGATCAGAATAGTATTCGGTTAAGCTCCGGAACAACCCGAATGGTTAATCGAGTCGGGCCGATCTTCCGGGAGGTGGCGCCATCTATCGGATGGTTGGCAATGAACATTTTGACTGCTTTCGTTGAACGGTAAACCTAGAAGATACTATTGACTAAGTATCGTTATACTAAGTAATTAACAAGACAACATAAGTAAGTATCCATTCTGGTTATATACACTTTACAAGTATGTCTGTGTTACTACTATAATACTTAGGGCTAGTGTCTTGTGCCTGTTATCCACTTTCTCGACACCTTTCATAAAAACTAAGTGCCGCAAGTTAAATATGGTCAACATACCACTATGAAAATCTTTGTTATTTAAGTTTATTTAACGTTGCTACCGGTTTCCCATTTGAGCGACGCACAGTTTATCTAACAACACCTTTCCTGGGCAGGCTCCAGCGGTTAAACAGACTGAGTACTTGGTGATCCAACCTCTGTAAGAAACTGCCAACTTTTTCATTGGATGCGCGTTCGCTTCAGGTGTGAAAGGCCCGGAGTTTGAGCCCCGCTGGAGCATTTACGATTGTGCCCTTAGGCAAGGCATTTAAAGTCCACGTTGCGTCTTCTATCTCCCTCCTGGCGATGGATTCGATCAGGAATGAGGTCTCGAGAGTGATTAATATAAGTTGCAATAACTTGTTTCGCAATCGAGCTAAAAATAATTTGTATAAACATACTTTTTCATATAAATGAGACACGGTTTGAGCGGGGCTCGAACCCGTGACCATCAGAGATGATAGGTTACAGTGGTATACAAGTCAGCAACCGTAACCACTCGACCACAGAGGCGGTCCACTATGAACATCGGAAGAGAATTAAAATATATACCTACAATTGTGCACATGGTGTTCTTATGAAAAGGGAGATAACTATGCAAGTGTTTTCACGCAAATGAAAATGATGATTGAGCTTATTTACCCTCGTCGTCGGCGAACCATATGGGCGAGCTTACTAAGAAGTTTAATTAACACTCATAAATTATAAACTAAGGTGATTAAGTTGTGTGTGTTAATAATACAATGTGAATGCTCAGCCCGGCCATAGATTAGGCTACAAGCACCAACATGTATAGTGTCAGTACAGCGGTCACTCTATACTGTCTCACATCTCATATTCGTAAATGTATGAATATGTTTGATGTATAATATTATTTGCATGCTCAGCCCGGCCATAGATTAGGCTACAAGCACCAACATGTATAGAGTCGGTATAGGAGTCACGCTGTACTAACACGCATCTTAATTCTATAATGTATGAATTAGATGAGT
>JABXNX010002014.1:0-10583 GCA_014843695.1 Archivesica marissinica | reverse complement strand
TGGGCATTGTTAGTGGCGGGCATTGTTAGTAGTGGGCATTGTTCGTGGTGGGCATTGTTAGTGGTGGGCATTGTTAATGGCGGGCATTGTTACTGGCGGGCATTGTTAGTGAGACATGGTGGGCATTGTTAGTGGCGGGCATTGTTAGTGGCGGGCATTGTTAGTGGCGGGCATTGTTAGTGGTGGGCATTGTTAGTGGCGGGCATTGTTAGTGAGACATGGTGGGCATTGTTAGTGGCGGGCATTGTTAGTGGCGGGCATTGTTAGTGGTGGGCATTGTTAGTGGTGGGCATTGTTAGTGGCGGGCTATGTTAATGGTATTGTTAGTGGCGGGCATTGTTAGTGGTGGGCATTGTTAGTGGTGGGCATTGTTAGTGGCGGGCATTGTTAGTGCTGGGCATTGTTAGTGGCGGGCATTGTTAGTGGCGGGCATTGTTAGTGGTGGGCATTGTTAGTGGTAGGCATTGTTAGTGGTAGGCATTGTTAGTGGCGGGCATTGTTAGTGGTGGGCATTGTTAGTGGCGGGCATTGTCAGTGAGACATGGTGGGCATTGTTAGTGAGACATGGTGGGCATTGTTAGTGGCGGGCATTGTTAGTGGTAGGCATTGTTAGTGGCGGGCATTGTTAGTGGTGGGCATTGTTAGTGGCAGGCATTGTCAGTGAGACATGGTGGGCATTGTTAGTGAGACATGGTGGGCATTGTTAGTGGTGGGCATTGTTAGTGGCGGGCATTGTTAGTGGTATTGTTAGTGGCGGGCATTGTTAGTGGTGGGCATTGTTAGTGGTGGGCATTGTTAGTGGTGGGCATTGTTAGTGGTGGGCATTGTTAGTGGCGGGCATTGTTAGTGGTGGGCATTGTTAGTGGCGGGCATTGTTAGTGGCGGGCATTGTTAGTGGTGGGCATTGTTAGGGGTAGGCATTGTTAGTAGTAGG
Organism: Archivesica marissinica; assembly: GCA_014843695.1. Classification (NCBI taxonomy): domain Eukaryota; kingdom Metazoa; phylum Mollusca; class Bivalvia; order Venerida; family Vesicomyidae; genus Archivesica; species Archivesica marissinica. Next base: position 9,649 of record JABXNX010002014.1, on the reverse strand, counting down.
CATTGTTAGTGGCGGGCATTGTTAGTGGCGGGCATTGTTAGTGGTGGGCATTGTTAGTGGTAGGCATTGTTAGTGGCGGGCATTGTTAGTGGTGGGCATTGTTAATGGTGGGCATTGTTAGTGGCGGGCATTGTTAGTGAGACATGGTGGGCATTGTTAGTGGTGGGCATTGTTAGTGATGGGCATTGTTAGTGGTGGGCATTGTTAGTGGTGGGCATTGTTAGTGGTGGGCATTGTTAGTGGTGGGCATTGTTAGTGGCGGGCATTGTTAGTGAGCATGGCGGGCATTGTTAGTGGTGGGCATTGTTAGTGGTGGGCATTGTTAGTGGTGGGCATTGTTAGTGGCGGGCATTTTTAGTGGCGGGCATTGTTAGTGAGACATTGTGGGCATTGTTAGTGGCGGGCATTGTTAGTGAGACATGGCGGGCATTGTTAGTGGTGGGCATTGTTAGTGGCGGGCATTGTTAGTGGTGGGCATTGTTAGTGGTGGGTATTGTTAGTGGTGGGCATTGTTAGTGGCGGGCATTGTTACTGGCGGGCATTGTTAGTGAGACATGGTGGGCATTGTTAGTGGCGGGCATTGTTAGTTGCGGGCATTGTTAGTGGCGGGCATTGTTAGTGGTGGGCATTGTTAGTGGCGGGCATTGTTAGTGGCGGGCATTTTTAGTGGTGGGCATTGTTAGTGGCGGGCATTGTTAGTGAGACATGGTGGGCATTGTTAGTGGTGGGCATTGTTAGTGGCGGGCATTGTTATTGGTGGGCATTGTTAGTGGCGGGCATTGTTAGTGGCGGGCATTGTTAGTGGCGGGCATTGTTAGTGGCGGGCATTGTTAGTGGCGGGCATTGTTAGTGGCGGGCATTGTTAGTGGTGGGCATTGTTAGTGAGACATGGTGGGCATTGTTATTGGTGGGCATTGTTAGTGAGACATGGTGGGCATTGTTAGTGGCGGGCATTGTTAGTGGTGGGCATTGTCAGTGAGACATGGTGGGCATTGTTAGTGGCGGGCATTGTTAGTGGCGGGCATTGTTAGTGGCGGGCATTGTTAGTGGCGGGCATTGTAAGTGGTGGGCATTGTTAGTGGTGGGCATTGTTAGTGGTGGGCATTATTAGTGGTGGGCATTGTTAGTGGCGGGCGTTGTTAGTGGCGGGCATTGCTAGTGGCGGGCATTGTTAGTGGTGGGCATTGTTAGTGGCGGGCATTGTTAGTGAGACATGGTGGGCATTGTTAGTGGCGGGCATTGTTAGTGGTGGGCATTGTTAGTGGCGGGCATTGTTAATGGCGGGCATTGTCAGTGGCGGGCATTGTTAGTGGCGGGCATTGTTAGTGGCGGGCATTGTTAGTGGTGGGCATTGTTAGTGGCGGGCATTGTTAGTGGCGGGCATTGTTAGTGGTGGGCATTGTTAGTGGCGGGCATTGTTAGTGGCGGGCATTGTTAGTGGTGGGCATTGTTTGTGGCGGGCATTGTTAGTGAGACATGGTGGGCATTGTTAGTGGTGTGCATTGTTAGTGGCGGGCATTGTTAGTGGCGGGGCATTGTTAGTGGCGGGCATTGTTAGTGGCGGGCATTGTTAGTGGCGGGCATTGTTAATGAGACATGGTGGGCATTGTTAGTGGTGGGCATTGTTAGTGGTGGGCATTGTTAGTGCTGGGCATTGTTAGTGGTGGGAATTGTTAGTGGTGGGCATTGTTAGTGGCGGGCATTTTTAGTGGCGGGCATTGTTAGTGAGACATGGTGGGCATTGTTAGTGGCGGGCATTGTTAGTGAGACATGGTGGGCATTGTTAGTGGTGGGCATTGTTAGTGGTGGGCATTGTTAGTGACGGGCATTGTTACTGGCGGGCATTGTTAGTGAGACATGGTGGGCATTGTTAGTGGCGGGCATTGTTAGTTGCGGGCATTGTTAGTGGCGGGCATTGTTAGTGGTGGGCATTGTTAGTGGCGGGCATTTTTAGTGTTGGGCATTGTTAGTGGCGGGCATTGTTAGTGAGACATGGTGGGCATTGTTAGTGGTGGGTATTGTTAGTGGCGGGCATTGTTAGTGGTGTGGGCATTGTTAGTGGCGGGCATTGTTAGTGGCGGGCATTGTTAGTGGTGGGCATTGTTAGTGGCGGGCATTGTTAGTGGCGGGCATTGTTAGTGGTGGGCATTGTTAGTGGCGGGCATTGTTAGTGGCGGGCATTGTTAGTGGTGGGCATTGTTTGTGGCGGGCATTGTTAGTGAGACATGGTGGGCATTGTTAGTGGTGTGCATTGTTAGTGGCGGGCATTGTTAGTGGCGGGCATTGTTAGTGGCGGGCATTGTTAGTGGCGGGCATTGTTAGTGGCGGGCATTGTTAGTGGCGGGCATTGTTAGTGGCGGGCATTGTTAATGAGACATGGTGGGCATTGTTAGTGGTGGGCATTGTTAGTGGTGGGCATTGTTAGTGGTGGGCATTGTTAGTGGTGGGCATTGTTAGTGGCGGGCATTTTTAGTGGCGGGCATTGTTAGTGAGACATGGTGGGCATTGTTAGTGGCGGGCATTGTTAGTGAGACATGGTGGGCATTGTTAGTGGTGGGCATTGTTAGTGGTGGGCATTGTTAGTGACGGGCATTGTTACTGGCGGGCATTGTTAGTGAGACATGGTGGGCATTGTTAGTGGTGGGCATTGTTAGTGGCGGGCATTGTTAGTGGTGGGCATTGTTAGTGGCGGGCATTGTTAGTGGCGGGCATTGTTAGTGGTGGGCATTGTTAGTGGCGGGCATTGTTAGTGAGACATGGTGGGCATTGTTAGTGGTGGGCATTGTTAGTGGTGGGCATTGTTAGTGGCGGGCATTGTTAGTGGTGGGCATTGTTAGTGGTGGGCATTGTTAGTGGCGGGCATTGTTAGTGGTGGGCATTGTTAGTGGCGGGCATTGTTAGTGGCGGGCATTGTTAGTGGTGGGCATTGTTAGTGGCGGGCATTGTTAGTGGCGGGCATTGTTAGTGGTGGGCATTGTTAGTGGCGGGCATTGTTAGTGAGACATGGTGGGCATTGTTAGTGGTGGGCATTGTTAGTGGCGGGCATTGTTAGTGGTGGGCATTGTTAGTGGCGGGCATTGTTAGTGGCGGGCATTGTTAGTGGTGGGCATTGTTAGTGGCGGGCATTGTTAGTGGCGGGCATTGTTAGTGGCGGGCATTGTTAGTGGCGGGCATTGTTAGTGGCGGGCATTGTTAGTGGTGGGCATTGTTAGTGGCGGGCATTGTTAGTGAGACATGGTGGGCATTGTTAGTGGTGGGCATTGTTAGTGGCGGGCATTGTTAGTGGTGGGCATTGTTAGTGGTGGGCATTGTTAGTGGTGGGCATTGTTAGTGGCGGGCATTGTTAGTGGCGGGCATTGTTAGTGAGACATGGTGGGCATTGTTAGTGGCGGGCATTGTTAGTGAGACATGGTGGGCATTGTTAGTGGTGGGCATTGTTAGTGGCGGGCATTGTTAGTGGTGGGCATTGTTAGTGGTGGGCATTGTTAGTGGTGGGCATTGTTAGTGGCGGGCATTGTTACTGGCGGGCATTGTTAGTGAGACATGGTGGGCATTGTTAGTGGTGGGCATTGTTAGTGGCGGGCATTGTTAGTGGTGGGCATTGTTAGTGGCGGGCATTGTTAGTGGCGGGCATTTTTAGTGGTGGGCATTGTTAGTGGCGGGCATTGTTAGTGAGACATGGTGGGCATTGTTAGTGGTGGGCATTGTTAGTGGCGGGCATTGTTAGTGGTGGGCATTGTTAGTGGCGGGCATTGTTAGTGGCGGGCATTGTTAGTGGCGGGCATTGTTAGTGGCGGGCATTGTTAGTGGCGGGCATTGTTAGTGGCGGGCATTGTTAGTGGTGGGCATTGTTAGTGGCGGGCATTGTTAGTGAGATTGTTAGTGGCGGGCATTGTTAGTGAGACATGGTGGGCATTGTTAGTGGTGGGCATTGTTAGTGGCGGGCATTGTTAGTGGTGGGCATTGTTAGTGGTGGGCATTGTTAGTGGTGGGCATTGTTAGTGGCGGGCATTGTTAGTGGCGGGCATTGTTAGTGAGACATGGTGGGCATTGTTAGTGGCGGGCATTGTTAGTGAGACATGGTGGGCATTGTTAGTGGTGGGCATTGTTAGTGGCGGGCATTGTTAGTGGTGGGCATTGTTCGTGGTGGGCATTGTTAGTGGTGGGAATTATTAGTGGTGGACATTGTTAGAGGCGGGCGTTGTTAGTGGCGGGCATTGTTAGTGGCGGGCATTGTTAGTGGTGGGCATTGTTAGTGGCGGGCATTGTTAGTGAGACATGGTGGGCATTGTTAGTGGTGGGCATTGTTAGTGGCGGGCATTGTTAGTGGTGGGCATTGTTAGTGGCGGGCATTGTTAGTGGCGGGCATTGTTAGTGGTGGGCATTGTTAGTGGCGGGCATTGTTAGTGGCGGGCATTGTTAGTGGCGGGCATTGTTAGTGGCGGGCATTGTTAGTGGTGGGCATTGTTAGTGGCGGGCATTGTTAGTGAGACATGGTGGGCATTGTTAGTGGTGGGCATTGTTAGTGGCGGGCATTGTTAGTGGTGGGCATTGTTAGTGGTGGGCATTGTTAGTGGTGGGCATTGTTAGTGGCGGGCATTGTTAGTGGCGGGCATTGTTAGTGAGACATGGTGGGCATTGTTAGTGGCGGGCATTGTTACTGGCGGGCATTGTTAGTGAGACATGGTGGGCATTGTTACTGGCGGGCATTGTTAGTGAGACATGGTTGGCATTGTTAGTGGCGGGCATTGTTAGAGGCGGGCATTGTTAGTGGTGGGCATTGTTAGTGGCGGGCATTGTTAGTGAGACATGGTGGGCATTGTTAGTGGCGGGCATTGTTAGTGGTGGGCATTGTTAGTGGTGGGCATTGTTAGCGGCGGGCATTGTTAGTGGTGGGCATTGTTAGTGGCGGGCATTGTTAGTGGTGGGCATTGTTAGTGGTAGGCATTGTTAGTGGCGGGTATTGTTAGTGGTGGGCATTGTTAGTGGCGGGCATTGTTAGTGGCGGGCATTGTTAGTGGTGGGCATTGTTAGTTGTAGGCATTGTTAGTGGTAGGCATTGTTAGTGGCGGGCATTGTTAGTGGTGGGCATTGTTAGTGGTGGGCATTGTTAGTGGCGGGCATTGTTAGTGAGACATGGCGGGCATTGTTAGTGGTGGGCATTGTTACTGGTGGGCATTGTTAGTGGCGGGCATTGTTAGTGGCGGGCATTGTTAGTGGCGGGCATTGTCAGTGAGACATGTTGGGCATTGTTAGTGGTGGGCATTGTTAGTGGTGGGCATTGTTAGTGAGACATGGTGGGCATTGTTAGTGGCGGGCATTGTTAGTGGTGGGCATTGTTAGTGGTGGGCATTGTTAGTGGCGGGCATTGTTAGTGAGACATGGCGGGCATTGTTAGTGGTGGGCATTGTTACTGGTGGGCATTGTTAGTGGCGGGCATTGTTAGTGGCGGGCATTGTTAGTGGCGGGCATTGTCAGTGAGACATGTTGGGCATTGTTAGTGGTGGGCATTGTTAGTGGTGGGCATTGTTAGTGAGACATGGTGGGCATTGTTATTGGTGGGCATTGTTAGTGAGACATGGTGGGCATTGTTAGTGGCGGGCATTGTTAGTGGTGGGCATTGTCAGTGAGACATGGTGGGCATTGTTAGTGGCGGGCATTGTTAGTGGCGGGCATTGTTAGTGGCGGGCATTGTTAGTTGCGGGCATTGTTAGTGTCGGGCATTGTAAGTGGTGGGCATTGTTAGTGGTGGGCATTGTTAGTGGTGGGCATTATTAGTGGTGGGCATTGTTAGTGGCGGGCGTTGTTAGTGGCGGGCATTGCTAGTGGCGGGCATTGTTAGTGGTGGGCATTGTTAGTGGCGGGCATTGTTAGTGAGACATGGTGGGCATTGTTAGTGGCGGGCATTGTTAGTGGTGGGCATTGTTAGTGGCGGGCATTGTTAATGGCGGGCATTGTCAGTGGCGGGCATTGTTAGTGGCGGGCATTGTTAGTGGCGGGCATTGTTAGTGGTGGGCATTGTTAGTGGCGGGCATTGTTAGTGGCGGGCATTGTTAGTGGTGGGCATTGTTAGTGGCGGGCATTGTTAGTGGCGGGCATTGTTAGTGGTGGGCATTGTTTGTGGCGGGCATTGTTAGTGAGACATGGTGGGCATTGTTAGTGGTGTGCATTGTTAGTGGCGGGCATTGTTAGTGGCGGGGGCTGTTAGTGGCGGGCATTGTTAGTGGCGGGCATTGTTAGTGGCGGGCATTGTTAATGAGACATGGTGGGCATTGTTAGTGGTGGGCATTGTTAGTGGTGGGCATTGTTAGTGCTGGGCATTGTTAGTGGTGGGAATTGTTAGTGGTGGGCATTGTTAGTGGCGGGCATTTTTAGTGGCGGGCATTGTTAGTGAGACATGGTGGGCATTGTTAGTGGCGGGCATTGTTAGTGAGACATGGTGGGCATTGTTAGTGGTGGGCATTGTTAGTGGTGGGCATTGTTAGTGACGGGCATTGTTACTGGCGGGCATTGTTAGTGAGACATGGTGGGCATTGTTAGTGGCGGGCATTGTTAGTTGCGGGCATTGTTAGTGGCGGGCATTGTTAGTGGTGGGCATTGTTAGTGGCGGGCATTTTTAGTGTTGGGCATTGTTAGTGGCGGGCATTGTTAGTGAGACATGGTGGGCATTGTTAGTGGTGGGTATTGTTAGTGGCGGGCATTGTTAGTGGTGTGGGCATTGTTAGTGGCGGGCATTGTTAGTGGCGGGCATTGTTAGTGGCGGGCATTGTTAGTGGCGGGCATTGTTAGTGGTGGGCATTGTTAGTGGCGGGCATTGTTAGTGAGACATGGTGGGCATTGTTAGTGGTGTGCATTGTTAGTGGCGGGCATTGTTAGTGGCGGGCATTGTTAGTGGCGGGCATTGTTAGTGGCGGGCATTGTTAGTGGCGGGCATTGTTAGTGGCGGGCATTGTTAGTGGCGGGCATTGTTAGTGGCGGGCATTGTTAGTGGCGGGCATTGTTAGTGGCGGGCATTGTTAGTGAGACATGGTGGGCATTGTTAGTGGTGGGCATTGTTAGTGGTGGGCATTGTTAGTGGTGGGCATTGTTAGTGGTGGGCATTGTTAGTGGCGGGCATTTTAGTGGCGGGCATTGTTAGTGAGACATGGTGGGCATTGTTAGTGGCGGGCATTGTTAGTGAGACATGGTGGGCATTGTTAGTGGTGGGCATTGTTAGTGGTGGGCATTGTTAGTGACGGGCATTGTTACTGGCGGGCATTGTTAGTGAGACATGGTGGGCATTGTTAGTGGTGGGCATTGTTAGTGGCGGGCATTGTTAGTGGTGGGCATTGTTAGTGGCGGGCATTGTTAGTGGCGGGCATTTTAGTGGTGGGCATTGTTAGTGGCGGGCATTGTTAGTGAGACATGGTGGGCATTGTTAGTGGTGGGCATTGTTAGTGGCGGGCATTGTTAGTGGTGGGCATTGTTAGTGGCGGGCATTGTTAGTGACGGGCATTGTTAGTGGCGGGCATTGTTAGTGAGACATGGTGGGCATTGTTAGTGGTGGGCATTGTTAGTGGCGGGCATTGTTAGTGGTGGGCATTGTTAGTGGTGGGCATTGTTAGTGGTGGGCATTGTTAGTGGCGGGCATTGTTAGTGGCGGGCATTGTTAGTGAGACATGGTGGGCATTGTTAGTGGCGGGCATTGTTAGTGAGACATGGTGGGCATTGTTAGTGGTGGGCATTGTTAGTGGCGGGCATTGTTAGTAGTGGGCATTGTTCGTGGTGGGCATTGTTAGTGGTGGGCATTGTTAATGGCGGGCATTGTTACTGGCGGGCATTGTTAGTGAGACATGGTGGGCATTGTTAGTGGCGGGCATTGTTAGTGGCGGGCATTGTTAGTGGCGGGCATTGTTAGTGGTGGGCATTGTTAGTGGCGGGCATTGTTAGTGAGACATGGTGGGCATTGTTAGTGGCGGGCATTGTTAGTGGCGGGCATTGTTAGTGGTGGGCATTGTTAGTGGTGGGCATTGTTAGTGGCGGGCTATGTTAATGGTATTGTTAGTGGCGGGCATTGTTAGTGGTGGGCATTGTTAGTGGTGGGCATTGTTAGTGGCGGGCATTGTTAGTGCTGGGCATTGTTAGTGGCGGGCATTGTTAGTGGCGGGCATTGTTAGTGGTGGGCATTGTTAGTGGTAGGCATTGTTAGTGGTAGGCATTGTTAGTGGCGGGCATTGTTAGTGGTGGGCATTGTTAGTGGCGGGCATTGTCAGTGAGACATGGTGGGCATTGTTAGTGAGACATGGTGGGCATTGTTAGTGGCGGGCATTGTTAGTGGTAGGCATTGTTAGTGGCGGGCATTGTTAGTGGTGGGCATTGTTAGTGGCAGGCATTGTCAGTGAGACATGGTGGGCATTGTTAGTGAGACATGGTGGGCATTGTTAGTGGTGGGCATTGTTAGTGGCGGGCATTGTTAGTGGTATTGTTAGTGGCGGGCATTGTTAGTGGTGGGCATTGTTAGTGGTGGGCATTGTTAGTGGTGGGCATTGTTAGTGGTGGGCATTGTTAGTGGCGGGCATTGTTAGTGGTGGGCATTGTTAGTGGCGGGCATTGTTAGTGGCGGGCATTGTTAGTGGTGGGCATTGTTAGGGGTAGGCATTGTTAGTAGTAGGCATTGTTAGTGGCGGGCATTGTTAGTGGCGGGCATTGTTAGTGGTGGGCATTGTTAGTGGTAGGCATTGTTAGTGGCGGGCATTGTTAGTGGTGGGCATTGTTAATGGTGGGCATTGTTAGTGGCGGGCATTGTTAGTGAGACATGGTGGGCATTGTTAGTGGTGGGCATTGTTAGTGATGGGCATTGTTAGTGGTGGGCATTGTTAGTGGTGGGCATTGTTAGTGGTGGGCATTGTTAGTGGCATTGTGGGCATTGTTAGTGGCGGGCATTGTTAGTGAGACATGGCGGGCATTGTTAGTGGTGGGCATTGTTAGTGGTGGGCATTGTTAGTGGTGGGCATTGTTAGTGGCGGGCATTTTTAGTGGCGGGCATTGTTAGTGAGACATTGTGGGCATTGTTAGTGGCGGGCATTGTTAGTGGTGGGCATTGTTAGTGGTGGGCATTGTTAGTGGTGGGCATTGTTAGTGGCGGGCATTGTTAGTGGCGGGCATTGTTAGTGGTGGTGGGCATTGTTAGTGGCGGGCATTGTTAGTGGCGGGCATTGTTAGTGGCGGGCATTGTTAGTGGTGGGCATTGTTAGTGGCGGGCATTGTTAGTGAGATTGTTAGTGGCGGGCATTGTTAGTGAGACATGGTGGGCATTGTTAGTGGTGGGCATTGTTAGTGGCGGGCATTGTTAGTGGTGGGCATTGTTAGTGGTGGGCATTGTTAGTGGTGGGCATTGTTAGTGGCGGGCATTGTTAGTGGCGGGCATTGTTAGTGGCATGTGGGCATTGTTAGTGGCGGGCATTGTTAGTGAGACATGGTGGGCATTGTTAGTGGTGGGCATTGTTAGTGGCGGGCATTGTTAGTGAGATTGTTAGTGGGGCATTGTTAGTGAGACATGGTGGGCATTGTTAGTGGTGGGCATTGTTAGTGGCGGGCATTGTTAGTGGTGGGCATTGTTAGTGGTGGGCATTGTTAGTGGTGGGCATTGTTAGTGGCGGGCATTGTTAGT
>JABXNX010002013.1:0-10590 GCA_014843695.1 Archivesica marissinica | reverse complement strand
GCTGGGTCTAGCATAACCTGGTGTATGGCTGGGTCTAGCATAACCTGGTGTATGGCTGGGTCAGGTATAACCTGGTGTATGGCTGGGTCTAGCGTAACCTGGTGTATGGCTGGGTCTAGCACAACCTGGTGTATGGCTGGGTCTAGTATAACCTGGTGTATGACTGGGTCTAGTATATCCTGGTTTATGGCTGGGTCTAACGTAACCTGGTGTATGGCTGGTTCTAGTATAACCTGGTGTATGTGGGTTGTTTGGTGTTGCTGGGTCTAGCGTAACCTGATGTATTGCTGGGTCTAGCATAACCTGGTGTATGGCTGGGTCTAGTATAACCTGGTGTATGACTGGGTCTAACATAACCTGGTGTATGACTTGGTCTAGTATAACCTGGTGTATGGCTGGGTCTAGTATAACCTGGTGTATGACTGGGTCTAACGTAACCTGGTGTATGGCTGGGTCTAGTATAACCTGGTGTATGACTGTGTCTAGTATAACCTGGTGTATGTCTGGGTCTAGCGTAACCTGGTGTATGGCTGGGTCTAGCATAACCTGGTGTATGACTGGGTCTAGCATAACCAGATGTATGGCTGGGTCTAGCATAACCTGGTGTATGACTGGGTCTAGCATAACCTGGTGTATGACTGGGTCTAGCCTAACATTGTGTATGACTGGGTCTAGCATAACCTGGTGTATGGCTGGGTCTAACGTAACCTGGTGTATGACTGGGTCTAGTATAACCTGGTGTATGGCTGGGTCTAGTATAACCTGGTGTATGGCTGTGTCTAACGTAACCTGGTGTATGACTGGGTCTAGTATAACTTGGTGTAAGGCTGGGTCTAGCGTATCCTGGTGTATGGCTGGGTCTAGCATAACCAGGTGTATGGCTGGGTCTAGCATAACCTTGTGTATGACTGGGTCTAGAATAACCTGGTGTATGGCTGGGTCTAACGTAACCTGGTGTATGAGTGGGTCTGGTATAACCTGGTGTATTGCTGGGTCTAGCGTAACCTGGTGTATGGCTGGGTCTAGCACAACCTGGTGTATGGCTGGGTCTAGTATAACCTGGTGTATGACTGGGTCTAACGTAACCTGGTGTATGACTGGGTCTAGTATAACCTGGTGTATGACTGGGTCTAGTATAACCTGGTGTATGACTGGGTCTAACGTAACCTAATGTATGGCTGGGTCTAGCATAACCTGGTGTATGTCTGGGTCTAGTATAACCTGGTGTATAACTGGGTCTAACGTAATCTGGTGTATGACTGGGTCTAGTATAACCTGGTGTATGGCTGGGTCTAGAATAACCTGGTGTATGACTGGGTCTAGTATAACCTGGTGTATGACTGGGTCTAACGTAACCTGGTGTATGGCTGGGTCTAGCATAACCAGATGTATGGCAAGGTCTAGCATAAGCTGGTGTATGAATGGGTCTAGCATAACCTGGTGTATGACTGGGTCTAGCCTAACCTTGTGTATGACTGGGTCTAGCATAACCTGGTGTATGGCTGGGTCTAACGTAACCTGGTGTGTGACTGGTTCTAATATAACTTGGTGTATGGCTGGGTCTAGTATAACCTGGTGTATGGCTGTGTCTAACGTAACCTGGTGTATGACTGGGTCTAGTATAACCTGGTGTATGGCTGGGTCTAGCGTAACCTGGTGTATGTCTGGGTCTAGCATAACCTGGTGTATGACTGGGTCTAGCATAACCAGGTGTATTGCTGGGTCTAGCGTAACCTGGTGTATGGCTGGGTCTAGCACAACATGGTGTATGGCTGGGTCTAGTATAACCTAGTGTATGACTGGGTCTAACGTAACCTGATGTATGGCTGGGTCTAGTTTAACCTGGTGTATGGCTGGGTCTAGTATAACCTGGTGTATGACTGGGTCTAACGTAACCTGGTGTATGGCTGGGTCTAGTATAACCTGGTGTATGACTGGTTCTAGTATAACCTGGTTTATGACTGGGTGTAACGTAACCTGGTGTATGGCTGGTTCTAGCATAACCTGGTGTATTGCTGGGTCTAGCATAACCAGATGTATGGCTGGGTCTAGCATAACCTGGTGTATGACTGGGTCTAGCATAACCTGGTGTATGACTGGATCTAGCCTAACCTTGTGAATGACTGGGTCTAGCATAACCTGGTGTATGGCTGGGTCTAACGTAACCTGGTGTATGACTGGGTCTAGTATAACCTGGTGTATGGATGGGTCTAGTATAACCTGGTGTATGGCTGTGTCTAACGTAACCTGGTGTATGACTGGGTTAGCATAACCTGGTGTAAGGCTGGGTCTAGTATAACCTGGTGTATGGCTGGGTCTAACGTAACCTGGTGTATGACTGGGTCTAGTGTAACCTAGTGTATGGCTGGGTCTAGCATAACCTGATGTATGGCTGGGTCTAGTATAACCAGGTGTATGGCTGGGTCTAGCATAACCTGGTGTATGGCTGGGTCTAGCGTAACCTGGTGTATGACTGGGTCTAGCGTAATCTGGTGTATGACTGGGTCTAGCGTAACCAGGAGTAAGGCTGGGTCTAGCATAACCTGGTGTATGGCTGGGTCTAGCGTAACCTGGTGTATGATTGGGTCTAGCCTAACCTGGTGTATGGCTGGGTCTAGCATAACCTGGTGTATGACTGGGTCTAGCGTAACCTGGTGTATAACTGGGTCTAGCATAATCTGATGTATGGCTGGGTCTAGTATAACCTGGTGTATGGCTGGGTCTAGCATAACCTGGTGTATGACTGGGTCTAGCCTAACCTTGTGTATGACTGGGTCTAGCATAACCTGGTGTATGGCTGGGTCTAACGTAACCTGGTGTATGACTGGGTCTAGTATAACCTGGTGTATGGCTGGGTCTAGTATAACCTGGTGTATGGCTGGGTCTAACGTAACCTGGTGTATGACTGGGTCTAGTATAACCTGGTGTATGGCTGGGTCTACCATAACCTGGTGTATGGCTGGGTCTAGTATAACCAGGTGTATGGCTGGGTCTAGCATAACCTGGTGTATGGCTGGGTCTAGCGTAACCTGGTGTATGACTGTGTCTAGCATAACCTGGTGTATGACTGGGTCTAGCGTAATCTGGTGTATGACTGGGTCTAGCGTAACCAGGTGTAAGGCTGGGTCTAGCATAACCTGGTGTATGGCTGGGTCTAGCGTAACCTGGTGTATGATTGGGTCTAGCCTAACCTGGTGTATGGCTGGGTCTAGCATAACCTGGTGTATGACTGGGTCTAGCGTAACCTGGTGTATGACTGGGTCTAGCATAATCTGATGTATGGTTGGGTCTAGCATAACCTGGTGTATGGCTGGGTCTAGCATAACCTGGTGTATGACTGGGTCTAGCCTAACCTTGTGTATGACTGGGTCTAGAATAACCTGGTGTATGGCTGGGTCTAGCATAACCTGGTGTATGGCTGGGTCTAACGTAACCTGGTGTATGACTGGGTCTAACGTAACCTGGTGTATGACTGGGTCTAGCATAACCTGGTGTATGGCTGGGTCTAGCATAACCTTGTGTATGGCTGGGTCTAGCATAACCTGGTTAATGACTGGGTCTAGCATAACCTGGTGTATGGCTGGGTCTAGATTAACCTGGTGTATGGCTGGGTCTAGCATAACCTGGTGTATGGCTGGGTCTAGCATAACCTGGTGTATGACTGGGTCTAAAGTAACCTGGTGTATGACTGGGTCTAGTATAACCTGGTGTATGACTGGGTCTAGTATAACCTGGTGTATGACTGGGTCTAACGTAACCTGATGTATGGCTGGGTCTAGCACAACCTGGTGTTTGGCTGGGTCTAGAATAACCTGGTGTATGACTGGGTCTAACGTAACCTGGTGTATGACTGGGTCTAGTATAACCTGGTGTATAACTGGGTCTAGTATAACCTGGTGTATGACTGGGTCTAACGTAACCTAATGTATGGCTGGGTCTAGCATAACCTGATGTATGGCTAGGTCTAGTATAACCTGGTGTATGACTGGGTCTAACGTAACATGGTGTATGACTGGGTCTAGTATAACATGGTGTATGGCTGGGTCTAGCATAACCTCGTGTATGACTGGGTCTAACGTAGCCTGATGTATGGCTGGGTCTAGCGTAACCTGGTGTATGGCTGGGTCTAGTATAACCTGGTGTATGACTGGGTCTAGTATAACCTGGTGTATGACTGGGTCTAACGTAACCTTGTGTATGGCTGGGTCTAGCATAACCAGATGTATGGCAGGGTCTAGCATAACCTGGTGTATGACTGGGTCTAGCATAACCTGATGTATGACTGGGTCTAGCCTAACCTTGTATATGACTGGGTCTAGCATAACCTGGTGTATGGCTGGATCTAACCTAACCTGGTTTATGACTGGGTCTAATATAACTTGGTGTATGGCTGGGTCTAGTATAACCTGGTGTATGGCTGTGTCTAACATAACCTGGTGTATGACTGGGTCTAGTATAACCTGGTGTATGGCTGGGTCTAGCGTAACCTGGTGTATGGCTGGGTCTAGCATAACCTGGTGTATGACAGGGTCTAGCATAACCAGGTGTATGGCTGGGTCTAGCATAACCTTGTGTATGACTGGGTCTAGCATAACCTGGTGTATGGCTGGGTCTAACGTAACCTGGTGTATGACTGGGTCTAGTATAACCTGGTGTATGTCTGGGTCTAGTATAACCTGGTGTATGGCTGGGTATAACGTAACCTGGTGTATGACTGGGTCTAGTATAACCTGGTGTATGGCTGGGTCTAGCGTAACCTGGTGTATGGCTGGGTCTAGCGTAACATGGTGTATGGCTGGGTCTAGCATAACCTGGTGTATGGCTGGGTCTAATATAACCAGGTGTATGGCTGGGTCTAGCATAACCTGGTGTATGGCTGGGTCTAGCGTAACCTCGTGTATGACTGGGTCTAGCATAACCTGGTGTATGACTGGGTCTAGCGTAAACTGGTGTATGACTGGGTCTAGCGTAACCAGGTGTAAGGCTGGGTCTAGCATAACCTGGTGTATGGCTGGGTCTAGCGTAACCTGGTGTATGATTGGGTCTAGCGTAACCTGGTGTATGACTGGGTCTAGCATAACCTGGTGTATGACTGGGTCTAGCGTAACCTGGTCTATGACTGGGTCTAGCATAACCTGATGTATGGCTGGGTCTAGCCTAACCTGGTGTATGACTGGGTCTAGCATAACCTGGTGTATGACTGGGTCTAGCGTAACCTGGTGTATGGCTGGGTCTAGCATAACCTGGTGTATGACTGGGTCTAGCCTAACCTTGTGTATGACTGGGTCTAGCATAACCTGGTGTATGGCTGGGTCTAGCGTAACCTTGTGTATGACTGAGTCTAGTATAACCTGGTGTATGGTTGGTTCTAGCGTAACCTGGTGTATGGCTGGGTCTAGCATAACCTGGTGTATGGCTGGGTCTAACGTAACCTGGTGTATGACTGGGTCTAGCATAACCTGGTGGATGGCTGGGTCTAGCATAACCTGGTGTATGGTTGGGTCTAGCATAACCTGGTGTATGACTGGGTCTAGCATAACCTGGTGTATGACTGGGTCTAGTCTAACCTGGTGTATGGCTGAGTCTAGCATAGCCTGGTGTATGGCTGGGTCTAGCATAACCTGGTGTATGGCTGGGTCTAGTATAACCTGGTGTATGGCTGGGTCTAGCATAACCTGGTGTATGGCTGGGTCTAGCATAACCTGGTGAATGGCTGGGTCTAGTATAACCTGGTGTATGACTGGGTCTAACGTAACCTGGTGTATGACTGGGTCTAGTATAACCTGGTGTATGACTGGGTCTAGTATAACCTGGTGTATGACTGGGTCTAACTTAACCTGATGTATGACTGGGTCTAGCATAACCTGGTGTATGGCTGGGTCTAGTATAACCTGGTGTATGACTGGGTCTAACGTAAACTGGTGTATGATTGGGTCTAGTATAACCTGGTGTATGGCTGGGTCTAGTATAACCTCGTGTATGACTGGGTCTAACGTAACCTGATGTGTGGCTGGGTCTAGTATAACCTGGTGTATGACTGGGTCTAGTATAACCTGGTTTATGACTGGGTGTAACGTAACCTGGTGTATGGCTGGTTCTAGCATAACCTGGTGTATTGCTGGGTCTAGCATAACCATATGTATGGCTGGGTCTAGCATAACCTGGTGTATGACTGGGTCTAGCATAACCTGGTGTATGACTGGGTCTAGCCTAACCTTGTGTATGACTGAGTCTAGCATAACCTGGTGTATGGCTGGGTCTAACGAAACCTGGTGTATGACTGGATCTAGTATAACCTGGTTTATGGCTGTGTCTAAAGTAACCTTGTGTATGACTGGGTCTAGCATAACCTGGTGTAAGGCTGGTTCTAGCATAACCTTGTGTATGACTGGGTCTAGCATAACCTGGTGTATGGCTAGGTCTAACGTAACCTGGTGTATTACTGGGTCTAGTATAACCTGGTGTATGGCTGCGTCTAGTATAACCTGGTGTATGGCTGGGTCTAACCTAACCTGGTGTATGACTGTGTCTAGTATAACCTGGTGTATGGCTGGGTCTAGCATAACCTGGTGTATCTCTGGGTCTAGTATAACCAGGGGTATGGCTGGGTCTAGCATAACCTGGTGTATGGCTGGGTCTAGCGTAACCTGGTGTGTGACTGGGTCTAGCATAACCTGGTGTATGACTGGGTCTAGCGTAATCTGGTGTATGACTGGGTCTAGCGTAACCAGATGTAAGGCTGGGTCTAGCATAACCTGGTGTATGGCTGGGTCTAGCGTAACCTGGTGTATGATTGGGTCTAGCCTAACCTGGTGTATGGCAGGGTCTAGCATAACCTGGTGTATGACTGGGTCTAGCGTAACCTGGTGTATGACTGGGTCTAGCATAATCTGATGTATGGCTGGGTCTTGCATAACCTGGTGTATGGCTGGGTCTAGCATAACCTGGTGTATGACTGGGTCTAGCCTAACCTTGTGTATGACTGGGTCTAGCATAACCTGATGTATGGCTGGGTCTAGCATAACCTGGTGTATGGCTGGGTCTAACGTAACCTGGTGTATGACTGAGTATAACGTAACCTGGTGTATGACTGGGTCTAGCATAACCTGGTGTATGGCTGTGTCTAGATAACCTGGTGTATGGCGGAGTCTAGCATAACCTGGTTAATGACTGGGTCTAGCATAACCTGGTGTATGACTGGGTCTAGTATAACCTGGTGTATGGCTGGGTCTAGCATAACCTGGTGTATGGCTGGGTCTAGCATAACCTGGTGTATGGCTGGGTCTAGCATAACCTGGTGTATGACTGGGTCTAGCATAACCTGGTGTATGACTGGGTCTAGCGTAACCTGGTGTATGACTGGGTCTAGTATAACCTGGTGTATGGCTGGGTCTAGCATAACCTGGTGTATGGCTGGGTCTAGCATAACCTGGTGTATGACTGGGTCTAGCATAACCTGGTGTATGACTGGGTCTAGCGTAACCTGGTGTATGACTGGGTCTAGCATAACCTGGTGTATGGCTGGGTCTAGCATAACCTGGTGTATGACTGGGTCTAACATAACCTGGTGTATGACTGGGTCTAGTATAACCTGGTGTATGGCTGGGTCTAGCATAACCTGGTGTATGACTGGGTCTAGTATAACCTGGTGTATGGCTGGGTCTAGCGTAACCTGGTGTATGGCTGGGTCTAGTATAACCTGGTGTATGGCTGGGTCTAGCGTAACCTGGTGTATGACTGGGTCTAGCATAACCTGGTGTATGGCTGGGTCTAGCATAACCTGGTGTATGGCTGGGTCTAACGTAACCTGGTGTATGACTGGGTCTAGTATAACCTGGTGTATGGATGGGTCTAGCGTAACCTGGTGTATGGCTGGGTCTAGCGTAACCTGGTGTATGGCTGGGTCTAGCATAACCTGGTGTATGACTGGGTCTAGCATAACCTGGTGTATGGCTGGGTCTATCGTAACCTGGTGTATGGCTGGGTCTAGCATAACCTGGTGTATGGCTGGGTCTAGTATAACCTGGTGTATGACTGGGTCTAGCGTAACCTGGTGTATGACTGGGTCTAGTGTAACCTGGTGTATGACTGGGTCTAGTATAACCTGGTGTATGGCTGGGTCTAGCATAACCTGGTGTATGGCTGGGTCTAGTGTAACCTGGTGTATGACTGGGTCTAGCGTAACCTGGTGTATGGCTGGGTCTAGCGTAACCTGGTGTATGGCTGGGTCTAGCATAACCTGGTGTATGGCTGGGTCTAGCATAACCTGGTGTATGGCTGGGTCTAGCATAACCTGGTGTATGGCTGGGTCTAGCGTAACCTGGTGTATGACTGGGTCTAGCATAACCTGGTGTATGGCTGGGTCTAGCATAACCTGGTGTATGACTGGGTCTAGCGTAACCTGGTGTATGCTGGGTCTAGATAACCTGGTGTATGCTGGGTCTAGTTAACCTGGTGTATGACTGGGTCTAGCGTAACCTGGTGTATGACTGGGTCTAGCATAACCTGGTGTATGACTGGGTCTAGCATAACCTGGTGTATGGCTGGGTCTAGCATAACCTGGTGTATGACTGGGTCTAGCATAACCTGGTGTATGGCTGGGTCTAGTGTAACCTGGTGTATGACTGGGTCTAGCATAACCTGGTGTATGGCTGGGTCTAGCATAACCTGGTGTATGGCTGGGTCTAGTATAACCTGGTGTATGACTGGGTCTAGCATAACCTGGTGTATGGCTGGGTCTAGCATAACCTGGTGTATGGCTGGGTCTAGTATAACCTGGTGTATGACTGGGTCTAGTGTAACCTGGTGTATGACTGGGTCTAGTATAACCTGGTGTATGGCTGGGTCTAGTATAACCTGGTGTATGACTGGGTCTAGCGTAACCTGGTGTATGGCTGGGTCTAGTATAACCTGGTGTATGGCTGGGTCTAGTATAACCTGGTGTATGGCTGGGTCTAGCGTAACCTGGTGTATGACTGGGTCTAGCATAACCTGGTGTATGACTGGGTCTAGCATAACCTGGTGTATGACTGGGTCTAGCATAACCTGGTGTATGGCTGGGTCTAGCATAACCTGGTGTATGACTGGGTCTAGCATAACCTGGTGTATGACTGGGTCTAGCATAACCTGGTGTATGACTGGGTCTAGCATAACCTGGTGTATGGCTGGGTCTAGCGTAACCTGGTGTATGACTGGGTCTAGCATAACCTGGTGTATGGCTGGGTCTATGTGTTGGGGTTGTTGTTTGACTGGGTCTAGTATAACCTGTGTATGACTGGGTCTAGATAACCTGGTGTATGGCTGGGTCTAGATACCTGGTGTATGGCTGGGTCTAGTATAACCTGGTGTATGACTGGGTCTAATGTAACCTGGTGTATGACTGGGTCTAGTATAACCTGGTGTATGGCTGGGTCTAGCGTAACCTGGTGTATGGCTGGGTCTAGCATAACCTGGTGTATGGCTGGGTCTAGCATATCCTGGTGTATGGCTGGGTCTAGCATAACCTTGTGTATGACTGGGTCTAGCATAACCTGGTGTATGGCTGGGTCTAGCGTAACCTGGTGTATGGCTGGGTCTAGTATAACCTGGTGTATGGCTGGGTCTAGTATAACCTGGTGTATGGCTGGGTCTAACGTAACCTGGTGTATGACTGGGTCTAGTATAACCTGGTGTATGGCTGGGTCTAGTTGGTGTTGTGGGTTCGTAACCTGGTGTATGGCTGGGTCTAGCGTAACCTGGTGTATGGCTGGGTCTAGCATAGACTGGTGTATTGCTGGGTCTAGCATAACCTGGTGTATGGCTGGGTCTAGCATAACCTGGTGTATGGCTTGGTCTAGCGTAACCTGGTGTATGGCTGGGTCTAGCATAACCTGGTGTATGACTGTGTCTAGCTTAACCTTGTGTATGACTGGGTCTAGCATAACCTGGTGTATGGCTGGGTCTAACGTAACCTGGTGAATGAATGGGTCTAGTATAACCAGGTGTATGGCTGGGTCTAGCATAACCTGGTGTATGGCTGGGTCTAACATAACCTGGTGTATGACTGGGTCTAGCATAACCTGGTGTATGGCTCGGTCTAGTCTAACCTGGTGTATGGCTTAGTCTAGCATAACCTGGTGTATGGCTGGGTCTAGCATAACCTGGTGTATGGCTGGGTCTAGCATAACCTGGTGTATTGCTGGGTCTAGCATAACCAGATGTATGGCTGGGTCTAACGTAACCTGGTGTATGACTGGGTCTAGCATAACCTGGTGTATGCCTGTGTCTAGAATAACCTGGTGTATGGCTGTGTCTAGCGTAACCTGGTGTATGACTGGGTCTAGTATAACCTGGTGTATGGCTGGGTCTAGCCTAACCTGGTGTATGGCTGGGTCTAGCATAACCTGGTGTATGGCTGGGTCTAGCATAACCTGGTGTATGACTGGGTCTAGCATAACCTGGTGTATGGCTGGGTCTAGCGTAACCTGGTGTATGACTGGGTCTAGTATAACCTGGTGTATGGCTGGGTCTAGCGTAACCTGGTGTATGACTGGGTCTAACATAACCTGGTGTATGACTGGGTCTAGTATAACCTGGTGTATGGCTGGGTCT
>JABXNX010002012.1:0-10590 GCA_014843695.1 Archivesica marissinica | reverse complement strand
TGGGGCGGACAATGAATCCATAAATGGGGCGGACAATGAATCCATAAATGGGGCGGACAATGAATCCATAAATGGGGCGGACAATGATTCCATAAATGGGGCGGACAATGATTCCATAAATGGGGCGGACAATGATTCCATAAATGGGGCGGACAATGATTCCATAAATGGGGCGGACAATGATTCCATAAATGGGGCGGACAATGATTCCATATATGGCTCGAACATTGTTAATCATAAAGTAATATATTCTAATATTCTAATTCCCATCTGTAGTTTTTGACAGAAACTAACATGAAAATATACCATACCATAACTATTTCTTATTAAGGACATTCACACTAACATAAGTGGTTGTGTAGTAGTGTAGTGCAATGAGGCTCCCGACAGGGTAGTTAAAATTTGAAAACAAATATTATATTAGCCAAAATCATCGGGAATCATAAACAAATAAGAAAATTTGTGTTTAATTTTAGTTGAATCATATTTTATTGAATTCATCGTGATATAATATACAACACAAACGTTTTTAGTATTCTGTGAACAGAGACTGACGCAGTAGCAGAGTGATTCACTTCAAACAGTGTGCTTACGTATGGTTCATCGCTTTCTACCCACCCTCCCCAACCTCCCTTTTACTGTTAGCTTTTCACCTGATAACAAGCTATATTTTCAACTACTTATTATATATTTTGGTATTACTACATTATATGTTTACCTCTTAATCGCCATTTGTGCACAACATTATATATGCAATGGAGAAAATCTCAATAAGCTTTAAGCTTCCGATTTAATCCATTTTCGTTTTGTATACAATGTATATGTAATGTACATTATTATCGAATAAATATGTTTAAACCAATATACAACACAATAAACACAACTATCCTCTATCTATTGAAAGATTGCAGGTGAATATGAGTTGTTCCTTTCAAACTGGCTGATGCGTTTATCCAAACTGGATGTCAGTGGATATATATTGAGGGAAAAACGGCCAATAATATGGTCACATAAAATCAGAAGATGCTGGGCATATCCAACGGGTAAATACGTACCTTATACTGAGCATTGATTGGTTTAAGCGAGACAGCCATGTGCAGCCAGAAATTAACCTGGTTGCCTTGACGTTTGAACACAAGTTTCTTGGAAGCACCATCTTGCAGGTATACGGACAGGTTTCCGACGTTATTTCCGTACATGTGGTACCAGAAGGACAGGCAAGCAGCACTCTGGCTCTTGGTGTATGGTGGTGTCGTGATTCGGGCAAGATCAAACATCTTCCGTGGAGATGATGCCTCGATGTATAAATAGTAACCTGCGGTGTATACATAGCATTTACGGTGTATATATAGCAACATGAAATGTATAAATAGTAACAAATGTATATATAGCAACATGAAATGTATATATAGTAACATGAAATGTATAAATAGTAACCTGCAGTGTATACATAGCATTTACGGTGTATATATAGCAACATGAAATGTATAAATAGTAACCTGCAGTGTATGCATAGCATTTACGGTGTATATATAGCAACATGAAATGTATAAATAGTAACAAATGTATATATAGCAACATGAAATGTATAAATAGTAACCTGCGGTGTATACATAGCATTTACGGTGTATATATAGCAACATGAAATGTATAAATAGTAACAAATGTATATATAGCAACATGAAATGTATAAATAGTAACAAATGTATATATAGCAACATGAAATGTATAAATAGTAACAAATGTATATATAGCAACATGAAATGTATATATAGTAACATGAAATGTATAAATAGTAACCTGCAGTGTATACATAGCATTTACGGTGTATATATAGCAACATGAAATGTATAAATAGTAACATGAAATGTATATATAGCAACATGAAATGTATATATAGTAACATGAAATGTATAAATAGTAACCTGCAGTGTATACATAGCATTTACAGTGTATACAGTGTATATATAGCAACATGAAATGTATAAATAGTAACATGAAATGTATATATAGCAACATGAAATGTATATATAGTAACATGAAATGTATAAATAGTAACCTGCGGTGTATACATAGCATTTACGGTGTATATATAGTAACATGAAATGTATATATAGCAACATGAAATGTATAAATAGTAACCTGCAGTGTATACATAGCATTTACAGTGTATACAGTGTATATATAGCAACATGAAATGTATAAATAGTAACATGAAATGTATATATAGCAACATGAAATGTATATATAGTAACATGAAATGTATAAATAGTAACCTGCGGTGTATACATAGCATTTACGGTGTATATATAGCAACATGAAATGTATAAATAGTAACAAATGTATATATAGCAACTTGATATATATATAGCAACATGAAATGTATAAATAGTAACATGAAATGTATATATAGCAACTTGATGTATATAAACAGTAACATGAAATGTAAAAATAGTAACCTGCGGTGTATACATAGCATTTACAGTGTATATATAGCAACATGAAATGTATAAATAGTAACATGAAATGTATAAACAGCAAGATTGCTATTCTGCCAAGGCGTTTGGCTCCACTATTTGAATAGCAAACAGCATACAACCTGATCAAACAGCACGGTCTGTGCCATCTGATCTGGTTCTATGCTGTTTGCAAAAACGAATATACTCGTTTGCAGAACAGTAAAGGTGTATGTATGTATGTATAGTACGGTACTGTATGGTACTGTACTGTACTGTACTGTACTGTACTGTACTGTATGTATGTCCCATTAATGACAAACCCACTGTGGGGATATAGACATGTTTTCCTGCTTAGCCCGACCTAAATGGTTAACCATCATAAGCAATGTGTGTGAGGTGCCTTGCTCAATGACACTACATACGTGGCCTGACCGAGTATCGAACACAGGACAGTTTCAATTCCACATCCGACGCTCTATCACTGGACCACGGATGCCACATTAATAAAAGGGCATTTGGGGGATTCTTGCACGAGACTGTTGATTTGATGGCATGCACCACAGTACAGAGAATAGTACTGGCACTGTATGTAAAATAAAATCACATTTCGCAATGTGTATCATTATGTAATGTTCAACCAACAAACCATTCTGACTGTGTGTGGTGTGGTCGGCGCTAGGACCCGTGTTATGTGAAGTGGTACCGTTCCTGGAACGTATCCAGTTGAATTGATCAGCCGTGTCTTGTACCCAATCGCAGATATCCGCCTCAAAATCACACATTCCTGAACCAAACAAGTGTAGTTAAAAGTCTGATATGGTATATTTTTATGTTAATTAAATAAAAAAATAATTAAGTGTATATAAACCACTCTGCAAACATAAAAAACAATCGGTAAAATAAATGTTGTGGATTCCGATGTAAAACCATGTTTTCCCTTATAAAACCACCGACCTTTCGACGAAAATACTACAGGAGTATTACGACATTTGCATTTGATACCTTTCTCTACTATAAACAAAGTAAATATACAACAGTTTGTATATTATCTCTGTTATAACAATTTGTAAGACATTTGCAAGTGTATTTAGTTTGTTTAAAGATTAAACTATTTTACAACGATTGCAAAGCAAGTTTTAACAACTTATATTAATCACTCTCGTTGGCGCGGATGAAAGCATATTTGTGGCCATTCATGTGGGAGGACACCGGAGTGCCAGTACCCGGAGAAAACCCACCAGTGGAAGACACCAGATACCAGGTTTTCCTCTGTGCAGTATATTCGGCAAAGGCGAGCACCCGGGAAGAACCACTGATCTTCCACAAGCCAACTGAATAGCATAGCTTCTTCACATGAAAGACATTGCAAATTCTTTAAATACATTCATGATAAAAAAATATTTTTTTAGAATATTAAAGCAGCATTACATCGTAATAAAGGATGTTTTGGGTAAAATATAAATACTAATGTGTGTGTGTTTACAAAAATCGAAATAGTCGCTCAGAAACGATAAAATTCCAATAAATTTAAACTGTCGTATACGCGTATTTGTTTATCAACACCCGAAATGTAAACACGCACAGCGAGCATGCGTGAAACAACAGAGGATGTAGAAAACAACGTATATATTTTGAACATGAAAGACTATCTATCTATCTTCCTCTAATGTCGAACCACTCGCGGGGATGTAGAAATGTCCCTAAAAGACTTAACTAACAGAGGTATGAATCAGCATATCAAGTAATTTAATTAAAAAAGACAACGTGGGACAAATGGGGCCGATGCATTCTGAATGTAAACAAGTGCGGACGATGCGTTCCGGTTGTAAACAAGTGCGTGACCGATCGACTCGGAAAGTCCTACTTTCGGTTTCGAGTTTGTTTTATCGCAATAAAATACTGTTTACCAAATGAACATAAGCATACAAAGTATAATGTTAGAATGTGTAGCAGCATTGCTACCCATACGTAAAAATTGAATTTTTCAAATATATTTTATTTCATACGATGTAATGCTGCTTTAAGGAAATTAAATGAATTCATATAAGTCTTTCAAGACTTGTTTTCAGATCCTTATTACTGTGTGGCATGTGTAAGTGTATGTACATTAACTATAGAACATACTGTTTGAACATATTGTATACTCTGTATATATGAATACCATTGAAAAAATAAATACAGTCAAACCTGTGTTAGTGGTCACCTCCGTTAAGCAGCCAACCTGTATTAAGCAGCCAGTTAGCAGATTCCCAGTCGCTTTTTTATTTATATATTTGACCTCTACTAAGCAGCCACTGTCTGTGATTCCCTTGGCTGGCTGCTTATGACAGGTTTGACTGTACTGTTTAAACCAAGGAAGAACCACTGATCTTCCACAAGCCAACTGAATAGCATAGCTTCTTCACATGAAAAGACTTTGTAAACACAAGAGCAAATTCTTTAAATACATAAATAATAAAAAACATTTTGTTTTAGAATGTTAAGGAAACGTACTCGGTGATGGACATGTTCCCTCGTTGAGTGATATATCATCCAGAGCAATATCTCCCTGCCAGCTGTATCCCACAATTCCTTCAAACAGGATCTCAAATGGTACCTGGCTCTGTACAGTTCTTAATCCATTTCTCCAAATGTTGCCTTGTGTTCGTGAGCGAGACCAAATCATCGTCCGGTTCCCACCTTGAGACTTTATGTACACGTTAAGTGTGTTCACGTGGGCACCAAACATGTGATACCAGAATGAGAGACACTGTCCACCGGTGGGTGTGGCGGCCTGGATACCGGATGAGAGCACAGCTCTTTGTCCCTTGTGTCGTGGCGAGGACGTCTCCATGTATATATACGCTCCTGCAAGCATAAATAAACAACATTATTATAGAAAAATAATAGTAGCGTCTTTGGCTCCCATCAATTTCACACAAAAACCATATACAGTTAAACATGTGTTAATGGTCACCTCCATTAAGCAGCCAACCTGTATTAAGCAGCCATCTTCCAGATTCCCATTATGTTGTTTTAGTATACATATGACCTCTATTAAGCAGCCACCTGTGGTAAGCAGGAACTTTCTGTGATTCCCTTGGCAGGCTGCTTAACACAGGTTTGACTGTATGTACAAGCAGCACTGCTCACTTTCACCATACCCGGTCTACCATGACAACATAGAACTCATTAACCCTTTTCAAACTGCCAGATTATTATGTTATAACGCAGACAAAAAGCTAGGATATGTACTATATTTCGAGACACATCAGTTTCCAAAAACAACAGTATTTTATTTTACGATCTACGTTAAGTTGAAGAACAAGGTGATTACTTGATTGATAGCGTTTATATAAAGTTGATCTGTTTATATAAAGTTGATCCGTTTATATAAAGTTGATCTGTTTATATAAAGTTGATCCGTTTATATAAAGTTGATCAGTTTATACAAAGTTGATCCGTTATATAAAGTTGATCCATTTATACAAATTTGATCCGTTTATATAAAGTTGATCCTTTTATACAAAGTTGATCCGTTTATATAAAGTTGATCCGTTTATATAAAGTTGATCCATTTATATAAAGTTGATCCGTTTTTATAAAGTTGATTCGTTTATATAAAGTTGATCTGTTTTTATAAAGTTGATTCGTTTATATAAAGTTGATCCATTTATATAAAGTTGATTCGTTTATATAAAGTTGATCCGTTTTTATAAAGTTGATCTGTTTTTATAAAGTTGATCAGTTTTTATAAAGTTGATTCGTTTATATAAAGTTGATCTGTTTTTATAAAGTTGACCCGTTTATATAAAGTTGACCCATTCATACAAAGTTGATCCGTTTATATAAAAGTTGATCCATTTATATAAAGATGATCCATTTATATAAAACCAAAAAACCAAAAAACCAAAAAAGTTGATCCGTTTATATAAAGTTGATCCGTTTATATAAAAGTTGATCCGTTTATATAAAGTTGATCCGTTTATATAAAGTTGATCCGTTTATATAAAGTTGATCCGAGTCATTACGCATTAAGACATACAAAACTAGTTCTCTGAGAAACATATCGAGGAAAGACATGAAACTAAGCCTACCTGATCCTGTGGTGTGGTCTCTATCAGGCCCGGTACCGACTGTAGGTGTGCTAACATTGCTCCAGCTCCAGTCAAAGTCATCCGTGGTTACTTGGTGGAAGTTACAGTAACCGTTCTCAAACGTACAGTTCATAGCTGGTAATTACACACATAAACAACAATATAAATATATCATTAACCTGCATAATTATACAAGTGTGTTCATTTGTTTTGTTCTGTACATTGTATATATAGAATGAATGCAATAAAATATGATTAAACTTATATACTATGCATAATTATACAAGTGTGTTCATTTGTTTTGTTTTGTACATTGTGTATATAAAATGAATTCAATAACGTTGTTCTTGCAATTTCAGAAGTGATTTTACAATAATTTATTTAATTTGTGTTTCGTTTATTACTATCTTCATTGTGTTACCGGTACTTTATCGGCTGGCAATGATTTCCTTTATGCTTGAAAATAATGACTAAATGTTCCTACTAACTTGTGTTCCTGTCAACGGTAGTGGCGCCACAGTTGATGAATGTCACATCATCAATAGCCATGTCAGACTGAGGGATGCCGCTTAAAATAGTTCTGCTGGGCAATGCCTCAAACTGAATCTGGAATTTGTATATGAAACTACATAAATAAGAGGGTTCATTCTAGATCAGAATTTGTGGGAGAAGAGAGAAAGCACGCGATCGCGTCATTCAATGCGCGTTAAAATAATAAATTTCAACATAATATGGTTACAAATTCACAGCATCACCATTAAATACGACATTTTAATAGGAGTGCTTAAGCCTTTATAATGGGCCAGTGTATCTTACTGGACAACATATTTTTAAGGGAGAAGTGGGGCCTCCAGGGGACGAAGCCAGGGTCCTTATGGCGACTATTTCGCCACATTGTCCTCATCAATGAGCCCTGATATAAGTGCACCGTCTCCGTGGCCTAGTGTTTAAGGTGTCTGCCTATGGAGTGGGAGGTCGACGGTTCGAACCTCGCCAGGGGTTCGTTCTGATATGGCCGGTGAACATTCCACTTATTGACTTATTGATTAAATCCATTTTCATTCTGTATACAATAGATATGTACTGTACATTATGAATGAATAAATATGTTTAAACCAAATAATTTTATTTGGATATAAGTGTAGCAAGAATAGCAAAGATCCCTGGGTTATCCTTGTGCAAACTAGCTACCTCATTTCAAAGAATGTGCCCTTCAGTAAACCTGAATTGTTTAAGATGGGGATGACTGTGTGTTTTACATTTATTTATCGTCGCTACCGGTTACCCATATGAGCGACGCCTCCTGAAGAGATTAGTCATGTTGGAGGATAGTGCAATGATACAGAAAGAGACCCATTCCAGAGTCTCCTCTGGTTCTTTTACGTGCACGGTGTAAAGCACCGACACGAGACCTCGGTTTAACGTCCCATCTGAAAGACTGTTAATTTTATTATGGTCAGGCGGGGATCGAACCTGCGATCCCTGGATTACCAGTCCAGCGTGTTACCACTGGACTACAGATCCGTCTGACTCTACAAGCACTTACCTTGTAACCTGCAGCTAGTTGCCCAACATCAACAACAGCTTTCTTCCAGGTATTGCCCTGATTGCCTGTCTTACTCCAGATGTACGTCTTGTCCGTCGCTTTGTTTGCATTATGTACCAGTACCCGCATGTTTCCTGAAGGAATGGATTATGTTGTGTGTTTTACGTTTATTTATCGTCGTTACCGGTTACCCATACATGTATGAGCGACGCCTCCTGAAGAGATTAGTCATTTTAGATTTTTTGAGGATAGTGCAATGATACAGAGAGAGACCCATTCCAGAATCTCCTCTGGTTCTTTTACGTGCACAGTGTAAAGCACCGACATGAGACCTCGGTTTAATGTCCCATCTGAAATACTGTTAATTTTATTAGGGTCAGATGGGAGATCGAACCTGCGATCCCTGGAATACCAGTCCAGCGTGTTACCACTGTACTACAGATCCGTCTGTCAAGGGTTTATGTATGTACCATTGTTAATATACCGTAAATACATGGCCATAAGTCAATCTGAGCCACAGGTCGAGGGTCAAGATTTAGCTTGATAAAGCTGATTATAAGCCGGATCCTTCTATAAGTCAACTGTACTTTGTGGTCATATGGCATACATCATACGGACATACATATGTTATATTTCGGGTTTTAGGCCTGCCTCAGCACCATTTTGGGTTATATCACCGGTGGGCAGTTTACCTAACAACACCTTTCCTGTGCAGGCTCCAGCGGTTAACCACGGACATACAACAATGGTTTTCTTCCGTAAATTTTGAAAGAAACTTGGCTCTATAGTTGTGTATGCGCATCCTGTCTGCAACTCGGTAGGCGGAGCGGCCAATATTCAACATACACTTAACAACTCTTATAAGTGTGCATCTTTGATTTCCGTATAACTTTTTTATTTATCAATATTTTTGCACGAAATTTTGTGTACTGGCTATTGACTACATTTTGAGTATTATCCCATGCTCCACGTGTTCAATTTAATCGATACGGCACGTTGAACCACGCAACGTCAAAATCAACACAATGCACGAGGAAATGGTGCGCTGGCACAAAATAAAACTGCATTTGGTCGTTGTGGACTTGATTACGATCCATACATCAGAAAAACATGACATGGGCAGGCTGACCATAGCGGAACGGGAAATAGCCGTCGGCTTCATCAACGCCGGTATACACCAAACAGAGGTACGTCTCAAAGTTAATTTAATGGCACTCATTAATAAGTTTCTTTGTGTTATAAAAATTGAAAGTCACTAACATTCAGTTATTTATCGAAAATATCCATAAAAAATAATTTATATATTTTAATTACTAATTTCATGTTATCCGTATCATTTGCAGGTTGCGCGACGCATGGGTGTACACCGCAACACCATCAGCAAGCTGATGCTTAAGTACAGAGCGACTGGCAACGTTTGTAACCTCCCTCGCAGACCACGTGGGCGTTGTACAACAGCTGCACAAGATAATCACATCGTACATGTGCATCGTCAGCAGAGAACACGTACAGCTGTCAAGACGGCCGGAGAAACGCGTGGGACGCACGGACGCCATATCTCTGCGCAGACCGTTAGAAGGCGTCTTCGATCGCTCGCCAACATGCGGTGTAGACGGCCCTTTAAGGGTATTTATTGTACTGACTCAGAGGCATAGGGCACTGCAAGATCGTTGGGCTCGGCGTCATCTTAGAACAACACAGGCAGAATGGGGGCAGGTCCTGTTTACTGACGAAAAGAAGTTCTGCCTACAGGAAAACGACTGTCGTTCACGGGTATATCGACAACGGGGAAAACGGTTCAACGACAACTGCGTCATCGAACGAGTTAGGTACGTTGGTGGGTCAGTAATGGTGTCTCCTTACATCACAAGACTAACATCGTGTTCATTAACGGTAATCTAAACGCCGCCCGGTACCAACATGACGTGTTTCAAATGTACCCATGTTTAGGAACACTAGAGGATTGCGGTTGCTGCAGGATGGCGCACCAGCCCACAGGGCTAGGGCGACAAGATTCTTTCTGAATGCTAACCACATCAATGTGATGGACATACCACCGAAGTCTCCCGACTTAAACATTATAGAAAATCTATGGGATGAATTGAATCGCCGCGTAAGAAGGACCGGCGCAGTGCCACATACCATCGCCCAGCTCCGTGCGAATATTGGGCAAGAGTGGGCAAATCTACCCCAGAACTATGTACGACGTTATGCGACGACGTTGCCAAGCTGTGATCCAGTCAGGGTGGGCATACGCGATATTAGAATAATTAATTCTCATCGGCCTGAGTTTTATCATTGACACTATCATTTTGCAACATTGACTTTTTACGCACCATCACATTACTTAGTCATGTGTGTTAAATTTGTGTTTGTTATGAAATAAAATAAATGGAATATCATGAAATATATCTCAATTGTATTTGCTGAAAATTTCATCATTATCGGGTCAATATTGACGTTGATATGAGACCATTTATACATGCACACTTATAAGAGTTGTTAAGTG
>JABXNX010002011.1:0-10594 GCA_014843695.1 Archivesica marissinica | reverse complement strand
TCATTCATTCATTCATGTAGCATCACCTACTGAACACCTACCTTAATGTTGCCTGGAGTCATGCATGTAGCATCACCTATTGAACACCTACCGTAAAGTTGCCTGGAGTCATGCATGTAGCATCACCTACTGAACACCTACCTTAATGTTGCCTGGTGTCATACATGTAGCATCACCTACTGAACACCTACCTTAATGTTGCCTGGAGTCATGCATGTAGCATCACCTACTGAACACCTACCTTAATGTTGCCTGGTGTCATACATGTAGCATCACCTACTGAACACCTACCTTAAAGTTGCCTGGAGTCATGCATGTAGCATCACCTACTGAACACCTACCTTAATGTTGCCTGGTGTCATACATGTAGCATCACCTACTGAACACCTACCTTAAAGTTGCATGGAGTCATGCATGTAGCATCATCTACTGAACATCTAAAGTTGCCTGGGGTCATGCATGTAGCATCACCTACTGAACACCTACCTTAAAGTTGCCTGGGGTCATGCATGTAGCATCGCCTACTGAACACCTACCTTAAAGTTGCCTGGGGTCATGCATGTAGCATCACCTACTGAACACCTACCTTAAAGTTGCCTGGTGTCATGCATGTAGCATCACCTACTGAACACCTACCTTAAAGTTGCCTGGTGTCATGCATGTAGCATCACCTACTGAACACCTACCTTAAAGTTGCCTGGTGTCATGCATGTAGCATCACCTACTGAACACCTACCTTAATGTTGCCTGGTGTCATGCATGTAGCATCACCTACTGAACACCTACCTTAATGTTGCCTGGTGTCATGCATGTAGCATCACCTACTGAACACCTACCTTAAAGTTGCCTGGGGTCATGCATGTAGCATCACCTACTGAACACCTACCTTAAAGTTGCCTGGGGTCATGCATGTAGCATCACCTACTGAACATCTACCTTAAAGTTGCCTGGGGTCATGCATGTAGCATCACCTACTGAACATCTACCTTAATGTTGCCTGGAGTCATGCATGTAGCATCACCTACTGAACACCTACCTTAAAGTTGCCTGGAGTCATGCATGTAGCATCACCTACTGAACACCTACCTTAAAGTTGCCTGGGGTCATGCATGTAGCATCACCTACTGAACACCTACCTTAAAGTTGCCTGGGGTCATGCATGTAGCATCACCTACTGAACACCTACCTTAAAGTTGCCTGGGGTCATGCATGTAGCATCACCTACTGAACCTCTACCTTAAAGTTGCCTGGGGTCATGCATGTAGCATCACCTACTGAACATCTACCTTAATGTTGCCTGGAGTCATGCATGTAGCATCACCTACTGAACACCTACCTTAAAGTGGCCTGGTGTCATGCATGTAGCATCACCTACTGAACATCTACCTTAAAGTTGCCTGGGGTCATGCATGTAGCATCACCTACTGAACACCTACCTTAATGTTGCCTGGAGTCATGCATGTAGCATCACCTACTGAACATCTACCTTAATGTTGCCTGGAGTCATGCATGTAGTATCGCCTACTGAACACCTACCTTAAAGTTGCCTGGTGTCATGCATGTAGCATCACCTACTGAACACCTACCTTAAAGTTGCCTGGGGTCATGCATGTAGCATCACCTACTGAACATCTACCTTAAAGTTGCCTGGAGTCATGCATGTAGCATCACCTACTGAACACCTACCTTAAAGTTGCCTGGAGTCATGCATGTAGCATCACCTACTGAACATCTACCTTAAAGTTGCCTGGAGTCATGCATGTAGCATCACCTACTGAACACCTACCTTAAAGTTGCCTGGGGTCATGCATGTAGCATCACCTACTGAACACCTACCTTAAAGTTGCCTGGTGTCATGCATGTAGCATCACCTACTGAACACCTACCTTAAAGTTGCCTGGGGTCATGCATGTAGCATCACCTACTGAACACCTACCTTAAAGTTGCCTGGAGTCATGCATGTAGCATCACCTACTGAACACCTACCTTAAAGTTGCCTGGAGTCATGCATGTAGCATCACCTACTGAACACCTACCTTAAAGTTGCCTGGTGTCATGCATGTAGCATCACCTACTGAACACCTACCTTAAAGTTGCCTGGGATCATGCATGTAGCATCACCTACTGAACATCTACCTTAAAGTTGCCTGGGGTCATGCATGTAGCATCACCTACTGAACCTCTACCTTAAAGTTGCATGGGATCATGCATGTAGCATCGCCTACTGAACATCTACCTTAAAGTTGCCTGGTGTCATGCATGTAGCATCACCTACTGAACATCTACCTTAATGTTGCCTGGAGTCATGCATGTAGCATCACCTACTGAACATCTACCTTAATGTTGCCTGGAGTCATGCATGTAGCATCACCTACTGAACACCTACCTTAAAGTTGCCTGGTGTCATGCATGTAGCATCACCTACTGAACACCTACCTTAAAGTTGCCTGGAGTCATGCATGTAGCATCACCTACTGAACACCTACCTTAAAGTTGCCTGGAGTCATGCATGTAGCATCACCTACTGAACATCTACCTTAAAGTGGCCTGGTGTCATGCATGTAGCATCACCTACTGAACATACCTTAAAGTTGCCTGGGTCATGCAGACCATGAACTCACCTACTGCTACCTTAAAGTTGCCTGGAGTCATGCATGTAGCATCACCTACTGAACACCTACCTTAAAGTTGCCTGGGGTCATGCATGTAGCATCACCTACTGAACACCTACCTTAAAGTTGCCTGGGGTCATGCATGTAGCATCACCTACTGAACACCTACCTTAAAGTTGCCTGGGGTCATGCATGTAGCATCACCTACTGAACACCTACCTTAAAGTTGCCTGGGGTCATGCATGTAGCATCACCTACTGAACACCTACCTTAAAGTTGCCTGGGGTCATGCATGTAGCATCACCTACTGAACACCTACCTTAAAGTTGCCTGGGGTCATGCATGTAGCATCACCTACTGAACACCTACCTTAAAGTTGCCTGGGGTCATGCATGTAGCATCACCTACTGAACACCTACCTTAAAGTTGCCTGGAGTCATGCATGTAGCATCACCTACTGAACATCTACCTTAAAGTTGCCTGGAGTCATGCATGTAGCATCACCTACTGAACATCTACCTTAAAGTTGCCTGGAGTCATGCATGTAGCATCACCTACTGAACATCTACCTTAATGTTGCCTGGAGTCATGCATGTAGCATCACCTACTGAACACCTACCTTAAAGTTGCCTGGTGTCATGCATGTAGCATCACCTACTGAACACCTACCTTAAAGTTGCCTGGGGTCATGCATGTAGCATCACCTACTGAACACCTACCTTAAAGTTGCCTGGGGTCATGCATGTAGCATCACCTACTGAACATCTACCTTAAAGTTGCCTGGGGTCATGCATGTAGCATCACCTACTGAACACCTACCTTAAAGTTGCCTGGGGTCATGCATGTAGCATCACCTACTGAACACTACCTTAAAGTTGCCTGGGGTCATGCATGTAGCATCACCTACTGAACACCTACCTTAAAGTTGCCTGGAGTCATGCATGTAGCATCACCTACTGAACACCTACCTTAAAGTTGCCTGGGGTCATGCATGTAGCATCACCTACTGAACATCTACCTTAAAGTTGCCTGGGGTCATGCATGTAGCATCACCTACTGAACACCTACCTTAAAGTTGCCTGGGGTCATGCATGTAGCATCACCTACTGAACATCTACCTTAATGTTGCCTGGAGTCATGCATGTAGCATCACCTACTGAACACCTACCTTAAAGTTGCCTGGGATCATGCATGTAGCATCACCTACTGAACATCTACCTTAATGTTGCCTGGAGTCATGCATGTAGCATCACCTACTGAACACCTACCTTAAAGTTGCCTGGAGTCATGCATGTAGCATCACCTACTGAACACCTACCTTAAAGTTGCCTGGTGTCATGCATGTAGCATCACCTACTGAACATCTACCTTAAAGTTGCCTGGTGTCATGCATGTAGCATCACCTACTGAACACCTACCTTAAAGTTGCCTGGTGTCATGCATGTAGCATCACCTACTGAACATCTACCTTAATGTTGCCTGGAGTCATGCATGTAGCATCACCTACTGAACACCTACCTTAAAGTTGCCTGGGATCATGCATGTAGCATCACCTACTGAACATCTACCTTAATGTTGCCTGGAGTCATGCATGTAGCATCAC
The DNA here is from genome assembly GCA_014843695.1 of Archivesica marissinica. Lineage (NCBI taxonomy): Eukaryota > Metazoa > Mollusca > Bivalvia > Venerida > Vesicomyidae > Archivesica > Archivesica marissinica. Next base: position 6,379 of record JABXNX010002011.1, on the reverse strand, counting down.
CTACTGAACACCTACCTTAAAGTTGCCTGGAGTCATGCATGTAGCATCACCTACTGAACACCTACCTTAAAGTTGCCTGGTGTCATGCATGTAGCATCACCTACTGAACATCTACCTTAAAGTTGCCTGGTGTCATGCATGTAGCATCACCTACTGAACATCTACCTTAAAGTTGCCTGGTGTCATGCATGTAGCATCACCTACTGAACACCTACCTTAAAGTTGCCTGGGGTCATGCATGTAGCATCACCTACTGAACACCTACCTTAAAGTTGCCTGGGGTCATGCATGTAGCATCACCTACTGAACACCTACCTTAAAGTTGCCTGGGGTCATGCATGTAGCATCACCTACTGAACATCTACCTTAAAGTTGCCTGGGGTCATGCATGTAGCATCACCTACTGAACACTAAAGTTGTGGGGTCATGCATGTAGCATCACCTACTGAACACCTACCTTAAAGTTGCTGGGTCATGCATGTAGCATCACCTACTGAACCCTACCTTAAAGTTGCGGGTCATGCATGTAGCATCACCTACTGAACTGCCTGGGTCATGCATGTAGCATCACCTACTGAACCTACCTTAAAGTTGCCTGGGGTCATGCATGTAGCATCACCTACTGAACACTACCTTAAAGTTGCCTGGGGTCATGCATGTAGCATCACCTACTGAACATCTACCTTAAAGTTGCCTGGGGTCATGCATGTAGCATCACCTACTGAACACCTACCTTAAAGTTGCCTGGTGTCATGCATGTAGCATCACCTACTGAACATCTACCTTAAAGTTGCCTGGGGTCATGCATGTAGCATCACCTACTGAACACCTACCTTAAAGTTGCCTGGGGTCATGCATGTAGCATCACCTACTGAACACCTACCTTAAAGTTGCCTGGGGTCATGCATGTAGCATCACCTACTGAACACCTACCTTAAAGTTGCCTGGGGTCATGCATGTAGCATCACCTACTGAACATCTACCTTAAAGTTGCCTGGGGTCATGCATGTAGCATCACCTACTGAACACCTACCTTAAAGTTGCCTGGGGTCATGCATGTAGCATCACCTACTGAACACCTACCTTAAAGTTGCCTGGGTCATGCATGTAGCATCACCTACTGAACATCTACCTTAAGTTGCCTGGAGTCATGCATGTAGCATCACCTACTGAACACCTACTAATGTCCTTAAGGCCGGGTCATGCATGTAGCATCACCTACTGAACATCTACCTTAAAGTTGCCTGGGTCATGCATGTAGCATCACCTACTGAACACCTACCTTAAAGTTGCCTGGTGTCATGCATGTAGCATCACCTACTGAACACCTACCTTAAAGTTGCCTGGGGTCATGCATGTAGCATCACCTACTGAACACCTACCTTAAAGTTGCCTGGGGTCATGCATGTAGCATCACCTACTGAACACCTACCTTAAAGTTGCCTGGGGTCATGCATGTAGCATCACCTACTGAACACCTACCTTAAAGTTGCCTGGAGTCATGCATGTAGCATCACCTACTGAACACCTACCTTAAAGTTGCCTGGGGTCATGCATGTAGCATCACCTACTGAACACCTACCTTAAAGTTGCCTGGGGTCATGCATGTAGCATCACCTACTGAACATCTAAAGTTGCCTGGGGTCATGCATGTAGCATCACCTACTGAACACCTACCTTAAAGTTGCGTGGGATCATGCATGTAGCATCACCTACTGAACACCTACCTTAAAGTTGCCTGGGGTCATGCATGTAGCATCACCTACTGAACCTCTACCTTAAAGTTGCCTGGGATCATGCATGTAGCATCACCTACTGAACATCTACCTTAATGTTGCCTGGAGTCATGCATGTAGCATCACCTACTGAACACCTACCTTAAAGTTGCCTGGTGTCATGCATGTAGCATCACCTACTGAACACCTACCTTAAAGTTGCCTGGGGTCATGCATGTAGCATCACCTACTGAACATCTACCTTAATGTTGCCTGGAGTCATGCATGTAGCATCACCTACTGAACACCTACCTTAAAGTTGCCTGGAGTCATGCATGTAGCATCACCTACTGAACACCTACCTTAAAGTTGCCTGGTGTCATGCATGTAGCATCACCTACTGAACATCTACCTTAAAGTTGCCTGGTGTCATGCATGTAGCATCACCTACTGAACATCTACCTTAAAGTTGCCTGGTGTCATGCATGTAGCATCACCTACTGAACATCTACCTTAAAGTTGCCTGGAGTCATGCATGTAGCATCACCTACTGAACACCTACCTTAAAGTTGCCTGGGGTCATGCATGTAGCATCACCTACTGAACACCTACCTTAAAGTTGCCTGGGGTCATGCATGTAGCATCACCTACTGAACATCTACCTTAAAGTTGCCTGGGGTCATGCATGTAGCATCACCTACTGAACATCTACCTTAAAGTTGCCTGGAGTCATGCATGTAGCATCACCTACTGAACACCTACCTTAAAGTTGCCTGGAGTCATGCATGTAGCATCACCTACTGAACACCTACCTTAAAGTTGCCTGGAGTCATGCATGTAGCATCACCTACTGAACACCTACCTTAAAGTTGCCTGGTGTCATGCATGTAGCATCACCTACTGAACATCTACCTTAAAGTTGCCTGGTGTCATGCATGTAGCATCACCTACTGAACATCTACCTTAAAGTTGCCTGGAGTCATGCATGTAGCATCACCTACTGAACACCTACCTTAAAGTTGCCTGGGGTCATGCATGTAGCATCACCTACTGAACACCTACCTTAAAGTTGCCTGGGGTCATGCATGTAGCATCACCTACTGAACACCTACCTTAAAGTTGCCTGGGGTCATGCATGTAGCATCACCTACTGAACACCTACCTTAAAGTTGCCTGGGGTCATGCATGTAGCATCACCTACTGAACACCTACCTTAAAGTTGCCTGGGGTCATGCATGTAGCATCACCTACTGAACACCTACCTTAAAGTTGCCTGGGGTCATGCATGTAGCATCACCTACTGAACATCTAAAGTTGCCTGGTGTCATGCATGTAGCATCACCTACTGAACACCTACCTTAAAGTTGCCTGGGGTCATGCATGTAGCATCACCTACTGAACACCTACCTTAAAGTTGCCTGGGGTCATGCATGTAGCATCACCTACTGAACACCTACCTTAAAGTTGCCTGGTGTCATGCATGTAGCATCACCTACTGAACATCTACCTTAAAGTTGCCTGGAGTCATGCATGTAGCATCACCTACTGAACACCTACCTTAAAGTTGCCTGGGTCATGCATGTAGCATCACCTACTGAACACTGTCGTATCACCTACATCTTAAAGTTGCCTGGGTCATGCATGTAGCATCACCTACTGAACATCTACCTTAAAGTTGCCTGGGTCATGCATGTAGCATCACCTACTGAACACCTACCTTAAAGTTGCCTGGGGTCATGCATGTAGCATCACCTACTGAACATCTACCTTAAAGTTGCCTGGGGTCATGCATGTAGCATCACCTACTGAACACCTACCTTAAAGTTGCCTGGGGTCATGCATGTAGCATCACCTACTGAACACCTACCTTAAAGTTGCCTGGGGTCATGCATGTAGCATCACCTACTGAACACCTACCTTAAAGTTGCCTGGGGTCATGCATGTAGCATCACCTACTGAACATCTACCTTAAAGTTGCCTGGAGTCATGCATGTAGCATCACCTACTGAACATCTACCTTAATGTTGCCTGGAGTCATGCATGTAGCATCACCTACTGAACACCTACCTTAAAGTTGCCTGGTGTCATGCATGTAGCATCACCTACTGAACACCTACCTTAAAGTTGCCTGGTGTCATGCATGTAGCATCACCTACTGAACACCTACCTTAAAGTTGCCTGGGGTCATGCATGTAGCATCACCTACTGAACACCTACCTTAAAGTTGCCGGGGTCATGCATGTAGCATCACCTACTGAACACCTACCTTAAAGTTGCCTGGGGTCATGCATGTAGCATCACCTACTGAACATCTACCTTAAAGTTGCCTGGGGTCATGCATGTAGCATCACCTACTGAACCCTACCTTAAAGTTGCTGGGGTCATGCATGTAGCATCACCTACTGAACATCTACCTTAAAGTTGCCTGGGTCATGCATGTAGCATCACCTACTGAACACCTACCTTAAAGTTGCCTGGGGTCATGCATGTAGCATCACCTACTGAACATCTACCTTAAAGTTGCCTGGGGTCATGCATGTAGCATCACCTACTGAACATCTACCTTAAAGTTGCCTGGGGTCATGCATGTAGCATCACCTACTGAACACCTACCTTAAAGTTGCCTGGGGTCATGCATGTAGCATCACCTACTGAACATCTACCTTAAAGTTGCCTGGTGTCATGCATGTAGCATCACCTACTGAACATCTACCTTAAAGTTGCCTGGAGTCATGCATGTAGCATCACCTACTGAACACCTACCTTAATGTTGCCTGGAGTCATGCATGTAGCATCACCTACTGAACACCTACCTTAAAGTTGCCTGGAGTCATGCATGTAGCATCACCTACTGAACACCTACCTTAAAGTTGCCTGGTGTCATGCATGTAGCATCACCTACTGACACTACCTTAAAGTTGCCTGGGTCATGCATGTAGCATCCTACTGAACATTACCTTAAAGTTGCCTGGAGTCATGCATGTAGCATCACCTACTGAACACCTACCTTAAAGTTGCCTGGGTCATGCATGTAGCATCACCTACTGAACACCTACCTTAAAGTTGCCTGGTGTCATGCATGTAGCATCACCTACTGAACACCTACCTTAAAGTTGTGGGTCATGCATGTAGCATCCCTACTGAACATCTACCTTAAAGTTGCCTGGAGTCATGCATGTAGCATCACCTACTGAACACCTACCTTAAAGTTGCCTGGGGTCATGCATGTAGTATCGCCTACTGAACACCTACCTTAAAGTTGCCTGGGGTCATGCATGTAGCATCACCTACTGAACACCTACCTTAAAGTTGCCTGGGGTCATGCATGTAGCATCACCTACTGAACACCTACCTTAAAGTTGCCTGGTGTCATGCATGTAGCATCACCTACTGAACACCTACCTTAAAGTTGCCTGGGGTCATGCATGTAGCATCACCTACTGAACATCTACCTTAAAGTTGCCTGGGGTCATGCATGTAGCATCACCTACTGAACATCTACCTTAAAGTTGCCTGGGGTCATGCATGTAGCATCACCTACTGAACACCTACCTTAAAGTTGCCTGGTGTCATGCATGTAGCATCACCTACTGAACACCTACCTTAAAGTTGCCTGGGGTCATGCATGTAGCATCACCTACTGAACCTCTACCTTAAAGTTGCCTGGGATCATGCATGTAGCATCACCTACTGAACATCTAAAGTTGCTGGGGTCATGCATGTAGCATCACCTACTGAACACCTACCTTAAAGTTGCGTGGGATCATGCATGTAGCATCACCTACTGAACACCTACCTTAAAGTTGCCTGGGGTCATGCATGTAGCATCACCTACTGAACATCTACCTTAAAGTTGCCTGGGATCATGCATGTAGCATCACCTACTGAACATCTACCTTAATGTTGCCTGGTGTCATGCATGTAGCATCACCTACTGAACATCTACCTTAATGTTGCCTGGAGTCATGCATGTAGCATCACCTACTGAACACCTACCTTAAAGTGGCCTGGTGTCATGCATGTAGCATCACCTACTGAACATCTACCTTAAAGTTGCCTGGAGTCATGCATGTAGCATCACCTACTGAACATCTACCTTAATGTTGCCTGGTGTCATGCATGTAGTATCGCCTACTGAACACCTACCTTAAAGTTGCCTGGGGTCATGCATGTAGCATCACCTACTGAACACCTACCTTAAAGTTGCCTGGGGTCATGCATGTAGCATCACCTACTGAACATCTACCTTAAAGTTGCCTGGGTCATGCATGTAGCATCACCTACTGAACCTACCTTAAAGTTGCCTGGGTCATGCATGTAGCATCACCTACTGAACATCTAAAGTTGCCTGGGGTCATGCATGTAGCATCACCTACTGAACATCTAAAGTTGCCTGGGGTCATGCATGTAGCATCACCTACTGAACACCTACCTTAAAGTTGCCTGGGATCATGCATGTAGCATCACCTATTGAACACCTACCTTAAAGTTGCCTGGGGTCATGCATGTAGCATCACCTACTGAACATCTACCTTAAAGTTGCCTGGAGTCATGCATGTAGCATCACCTACTGAACATCTACCTTAATGTTGCCTGGAGTCATGCATGTAGCATCACCTACTGAACATCTACCTTAAAGTTGCCTGGAGTCATGCATGTAGCAT
>JABXNX010002010.1:0-10600 GCA_014843695.1 Archivesica marissinica | reverse complement strand
GTCGCCCCAAACAGTCCAGCGAAGAGCAACAGGTTGGATACAGACTGACTTATATCGTACCTCTAGTGTTACAGACACGCTCCAGTCCCTAAATCTACGTAGACTAGATCAACGTCGTATTGAAGTAGTTTATCCCTTATGTAAAAAAATCACAATGATCTGTTTGCTATCCCCATTGAAAATTACCTAGTTCCCCTCAGACGGACGACGGTAGAACACATAGAGGAAAACTTACTGAGTGACGACAACGATATACTGTACATATAAAGTGCATTCAAGATTGCGGCCTACATACTAAACAAAATACAGTTTTATTTAAACAGCAAAATACACTCGTTTGCACACATAGATCACTTAACAGGATTGTTCAGTAACACAGATAGGATTAATTATACCAGGGGTATTCATAAACAGAACACTACTTTAGAGTATCGTGTCAGAAGGAGTACGAATACACAAACTGGACCTCGGTGTGTATGATGTGAACCGGGCAGTATAAACTAGATTGATTACAACTGGCGTGATATTCGAAGGCGATCTGTTGTTCTGTTTGTTTCATAGAGCAACGGTCAAATTCCTATAGCGCTGTCAGTAAACATTCACCACAACACTCCACGATAACCGTAGCGTATTTGGTGGAACTAGAGCTTGGAGGGTGGAACTAGAGCTTGGAGGGTAAGCTAACACCGAGGAAGATGTTCGACTTGTGCAATCTAGTGACTCTATCTTGATCGTATTAAGCTGGGAGCCCTACCCTAACTCTTAGACCATAACATAGACTCTAACATTACACTAACCCTAGTTACCTCCCTTAGATATATTCATCCATTTGCAGTATTATGAAAAAATTGTAGTATCTATACAATTACAGTATTTAAAACATGCCAACACCAAAAGCATGATCAGGTAAATAATTTATATTGATAATATGGTAACTGTTGGATAACTAAACGGTTCAATAAACAGAATACCTGATAGCTAAAGTGACAAAGCAAAGAAATAGCGGAACACTAATGACTGACATGGGATTCGAACCTAGGTATGCATGACGCATGGGAACATGAGATCGGTGCTTTCTCTATCTAATGAGTATCAAATCATGAGCATATTTCATGATGTCACAGATATATAGCGTCCAGAGTCAAGACACATGTTAAAGCATGGGCCTTCTCTTGTATGCGTGAGCATGTGTATATGATTTTACACAATCCAGGCGCGATGCGGGGTCGACGGCACACGGAGCATTCAGCAAGCCAGAGGCACGGGAATGCTATTAACATTACTTACACAAAAAATACTTCAATTTTCAATGATTATTATCTTTAGCTGTCAATCAAACACCACGTGATCAAAAACGGGAGGAGCCTTTGATCAAAATTATTTGATCGTATTAAGCTGGGAGCCCTACCCTAACCCTAACCCTAACCCTAACCCTAACCCTACAAACCAAAAAACTAACCCAACCCATAACTCTAGTATAACCTTAGCATAGACAGAATTCATAATTTGCAGAATTTGACCATAATGAGTTTATATACAATACAGAATTTCAAAATATCGGCCAATGTCACAAACTTTGAAAGTGAACCCAAGTGGTTCAGAGTAAAAAAACCTTAAATGATAAATGAGTCAGAATGGGTCCAGATTGGGATCACAATGTTTGAAACTGAACCGAAGTACATCAGAATATGGAAAGGTTAACCTGGGGTCAGAATTGGGCAACAATGGCGCCAAAATGGGTTGACACTGTTTGAAAGTGAAACAAGTAGCCCATGTTGTAGACAGGTGACCCATCAGACAGAAAATAATCAGATTATGGCCAGAAAGTGTTCAGAATGTTTCAATTTGAACCCATATATGTCAGAATATGGGAATGTTAACCCGGGGGACAGATTAGCGTCAGAATTGGGGACAGATTGGGTTCAGAAAAAAATGATTGTAAAAAGGTGAACCGTAAATGATAAACGAGTCAGAATGTGTCCAGATTGGGATCAGAATGTTTGAAACTGAACCGAAGTACACACAAATATCTCAGGAAATATGGGGGACAGAATGGGGTGACAAAATTGTGGCCAGAATGGGTTCAAAAAAATAATGAATGTGAACCACCTGTAGCTTAGAATGCAGTATATTCATGTCACAAATGGAAACCTGAATGGTCAATCCATTCCAAAGATGAAGAGGATCACAGTAAGTTAAAATGGTATGGAGAATCTCCTCAATGACATGAACCCCCATAAGGCTAGTGGTCCTGACCAAATGAAGTATATTATACTTAAACACCTAGACTCCAGTCCGTAATGGTATTAGTTCCAAAGCCATTCCTGTGTCCTCTGGAGTCCAACAGGGATCCGTACTTGAACCCCTGCTATTCCTCGTCTATATAAGCGACCTCCCACACAACATCAGTTACATATAAACAGTTGGAATGCTTTTTTTACATGTCAACCGCTGGAGCCTGCCCATGAAAGGTGTTGTTAGGTAAACTGCCAGCCGCTCAAATGGGCAACCGGTAGCGATATAAACTTAAATAATAAACATCAGCTCCAAAGTATGTCTCTTTGCAAATGATCCTGCAGTATATATATATCACTGACATCTACAAATGAGTCGGTCACACTCCAAAACGATATTAAGAGGTTAGAAGAGTGTGAGTTGGAGTGGGACATGGAATTTAACCTTCCAAATGTCAAGAAGAGTGTGAGTTGGAGTGTGACATGGAATTTAACACTCCAGATGCCAAGTTATTCACGTAACCAGAATGAACCATCGTGTGCACAGTCAATATAAACTCAATGGAGTCCTATTGGAGTCGGTCACCTTAGCCAAATACCTTGTCGTGGATATCTCAAATTACATGTCGTGGTAGGCTCACATAGATAGGTCAACAAAGAAAGCTATCCAAATAGTAGGCTTTCTACTTAGAAACATCCCAGTCAAAGCAGTACTGGACTATTTGGTCGCCCCAAACAGTCCAGCGAAGAGCAACAGGTTGGATAAAGACTGACTTATATCGTACCACTAGTGTTACAGACACGCTCCAGTCCCTAAATCTACGTAGACTAGATCAACGTCGTATTGAAGTAGTTTATCCCTTATGTAAAAAAATCACAATGATCTGTTTGCTATCCCCATTGAAAATTACCTAGTTCCCCTCAGACGGACGACGGTAGAACACATAGAGGAAAACTTACTGAGTGACGACAACGATATACTGTACATATAAAGTGCATTCAAGATTGCGGCCTACATACTAAACAAAATACAGTTTTATTTAAACAGCAAAATACACTCGTTTGCACACATAGATCACTTAACAGGATTGTTCAGTAACACAGATAGGATTAATTATACCAGGGGTATTCATAAACATAACACTACTTTAGAGTATCGTGTCAGAAGGAGTACGAATACACAAACTGGACCTCGGTGTGTATGATGTGAACCGGGCAGTATAAACTAGATTGATTACAACTGGCGTGATATTCGAAGGCGATCTGTTGTTCTGTTTGTTTCATAGAGCAACGGTCAAATTCCTATAGCGCTGTCAGTAAACATTCACCACAACACTCCACGATAACCGTAGCGTATTTGGTGGAACTAGAGCTTGGAGGGTGGAACTAGAGCTTGGAGGGTAAGCTAACACCGAGGAAGATGTTCGACTTGTGCAATCTAGTGACTCTATCTTGATCGTATTAAGCTGGGAGCCCTACCCTAACTCTTAGACCATAACATAGACTCTAACATTACACTAACCCTAGTTACCTCCCTTAGATATATTCATCCATTTGCAGTATTATGAAAAAATTGTAGTATCTATACAATTACAGTATTTAAAACATGCCAACACCAAAAGCATGATCAGGTAAATAATTTATATTGATAATATGGTAACTGTTGGATAACTAAACGGTTCAATAAACAGAATACCTGATAGCTAAAGTGACAAAGCAAAGAAATAGCGGAACACTAATGACTGACATGGGATTCGAACCTAGGTATGCATGCCGCATGGGAACATGAGATCGGTGCTTTCTCTAATGAGTATCAAATCATGAGCATATTTCATGATGTCACAGATATATAGCGTCCAGAGTCAAGACACATGTTAAAGCATGGGCCTTCTCTTGTATGCGTGAGCATGTGTATATGATTTTACACAATCCAGGCGCGATGCGGGGTCGACGGCACACGGAGCATTCAGCAAGCCAGAGGCACGGGAATGCTATTAACATTACTTACACAAAAAATACTTCAATTTTCAATGATTATTATCTTTAGCTGTCAATCAAACACCACGTGATCAAAAACGGGAGGAGCCTTTGATCAAAATTATTTGATCGTATTAAGCTGGGAGCCCTACCCTAACCCCTAACCCTAACCCTAACCCCTAACCCTAACCCTAACCCTAACCCTGTTACAATTTGAACCCATATATGTCAGAATATGGGAATGTTAACCCGGGGGACAGAATAGGGTCAGAATTGGTGACAGATTGGGTTCAGAAAAACTGAATGTGAACCCGAGTAGCTCTGGATGTAGTAACTTTAGCATGGAGACAGAATTGGGTCATAATTTGCAGAATTTGACGATAATGGATTGAGATTGGGGCCACAATGAGGACAGAATTGGGTCAAAATATTCGGCTGCAATGGGTTCACAAACTTTGAAAGTGAACCCAAGTGGTTCAGATTGTAAAAAGGTGAACCTTAAATGATAAATGAGTCAGAATGGGTCCAGATTGGGATCACAATGTTTGAAACTGAACCGAAGTACATCAGAATATGGAAAGGTTAACCTGGGGTCAGAATTGGGCAACAATGGCGCCAAAATGGGTTGACACTGTTTGAAAGTGAAACAAGTAGCCCATGTTGTAGACAGGTGACCCATCAGACAGAAAATAATCAGATTATGGCCAGAAAGTGTTCAGAATGTTTCAATTTGAACCCATATATGTCAGAATATGGGAATGTTAACCCGGGGGACAGAATAGGGTCAGAATTGGGTTCAGAAAAAAATGATTGTAAAAAGGTGAACCGTAAATGATAAACGAGTCAGAATGTGTCCAGATTGGGATCAGAATGTTTGAAACTGAACCGAAGTACACACAAATATCTCAGGAAATATGGGGGACAGAATGAGGTGACAACATTGTGGCCAGAATGGGTTCAAAAAAATAATGAATGTGAACCACCTGTAGCTTAGAATGCAGTATATTCATGTCACAAATGGAAACCTGAATGGTCAATCCATTCCAAAGATGAAGAAGATCACAGTAAGTTAAAATGGTATGGAGAATCTTCTCAATGACATGAACCCCCATAAGGCTAGTGGTCCTGACCAAATGAAGTATATTATACTTAAACACCTAGACTCCAGTCCGTAATGGTATTAGTTCCAAAGCCATTCCTGTGTCCTCTGGAGTCCAACAGGGATCCGTACTTGAACCCCTGCTATTCCTCGTCTATATAAGCGACCTCCCACACAACATCAGTTACATATAAACAGTCCCTAACCCTAACCCTAACCCTAACCCTAACCCTAACCCTAACCCTAACCCTAACCCTAACCCTAACCCTAAACCCTAACCCTAACCGGTAGCGATATAAACTTAAATAATAAACATCAGCTCCAAAGTATGTCTCTTTGCAAATGATCCTGCAGTATATATATCACTGACATCTACAAATGAGTCGGTCACACTCCAAAACGATATTAAGAGGTTAGAAGCGTGTGAGTTGGAGTGGGACATGGAATTTAACCTTCCAAATGTCAAGAAGAGTGTGAGTTGGAGTGTGACATGGAATTTAACACTCCAGATGCCAAGTTATTCACGTAATCAGAATGAACCATCGTGTGCACAGTCAATATAAACTCAATGGAGTCCTATTGGAGTCGGTCACCTTAGCCAAATACCTTGTCGTGGATATCTCAAATTACATGTCGTGGTAGGCTCACATAGATAGGTCAACAAAGAAAGCTATCCAAATAGTAGGCTTTCTACTTAGAAACATCCCAGCAAAGCAGTACTGGAATATTTGGTCGCCCCAAACAGTCCAGCGAAGAGCAACAGGTTGGATAAAGACTGACTTATATCGTACCTCTAGTGTTACAGACACGCTCCAGTCCCTAAATCTACGTAGACTAGATCAACGTCGTATTGAAGTAGTGTATCCCTTATGTAAAAAAATCACAATGATCTGTTTGCTATCCCCATTGAAAATTACCTAGTTCCCCTCAGACGGACGACGGTAGAACACATAGGGGAAAACTTACTGAGTGACGACAACGATATACTGTACATATAAAGTGCATTCAAGATTGCGGCCTACATACTAAACAAAATACAGTTTGATTTAAACAGCAAAATACACTCGTTTGCACACATAGATCACTTAACAGGATTGTTCAGTAACACAGATAGGATTAATTATACCAGGGGTATTCATAAACAGAACACTACTTGAGAGTATCGTGTCAGAAGGAGTACGAATACACAAACTGGTCCTCGTGTGTATGATGTGAACCGGGCTGTATAAACTAGATTGATTACAACTGGCATGATATTCGAAGGCGATCTGTTGTTCTGTTTGTTTCATAGAGCAACGGTCAAATTCCTATATCGCTGTCAGTAAACATTCACCACAACACTCCTCGATAACCGTAGCGTATTTGGTGGAACTAGAGCTTGGAGGGTGGAACTAGAGCTTGGAGGGTAAGCTAACACCGAGGAAGATGTTCGACTTGTGCAATCTAGTGACTCTATATTGATCGTATTAAGCTGGGAGCCCTACCCTAACTCTTAGACCATAACATAGACTCTAACATTACACTAACCCTAGTTACCTCCCTTAGATATATTCATCCATTTGCAGTATTATGAAAAAATTGTAGTATCTATACAATTACAGTATTTAAAACATGCCAACACCAAAAGCATGATCAGGTAAATAATTTATACTGATAATATGGTAACTGTTGGATAACTAAACGGTTCAATAAACAGAATACCTGATAGCTAAAGTGACAAAGCAAAGAAATAGCGGAACACTAATGACTGACATGGGATTCGAACCTAGGTATGCATGCCGCATGGGAACATGAGATCGGTGCTTTCTCTAATGAGTATCAAATCATGAGCATATTTCATGATGTCACAGATATATAGCGTCCAGAGTCAAGACACATGTTAAAGCATGGGCCTTCTCTTGTATGCGTGAGCATGTGTATATGATTTTACACAATCCAGGCGCGATGCGGGGTCGACGGCACACGGAGCATTCAGCAAGCCAGAGGCACGGGAATGCTATTAACATTACTTACACAAACAATACTTCAATTTTCAATGATTATTATCTTTAGCTGTCAATCAAACACCACGTGATCAAAAACGGGAGGAGCCTTTGATCAAAATTATTTGATCGTATTAAGCTGGGAGCCCTACCCTAAACCCTAACCCTAACCCTAACCCTAACCCTAACCCTAACCCTAACCCTAACCCTAACCCTAACCCTAACCCTAACCCTAACCCTAAACCCTAACCCTAACCGGTAGCGATATAAACTTAAATAATAAACATCAGCTCCAAAGTATGTCTCTTTGCAAATGATCCTGCAGTATATATATCACTGACATCTACAAATGAGTCGGTCACACTCCAAAACGATATTAAGAGGTTAGAAGCGTGTGAGTTGGAGTGGGACATGGAATTTAACCTTCCAAATGTCAAGAAGAGTGTGAGTTGGAGTGTGACATGGAATTTAACACTCCAGATGCCAAGTTATTCACGTAATCAGAATGAACCATCGTGTGCACAGTCAATATAAACTCAATGGAGTCCTATTGGAGTCGGTCACCTTAGCCAAATACCTTGTCGTGGATATCTCAAATTACATGTCGTGGTAGGTAGGCTCACATAGATAGGTCAACAAAGAAAGCTATCCAAATAGTAGGCTTTCTACTTAGAAACATCCCAGTCAAAGCAGTACTGGAATATTTGGTCGCCCCAAACAGTCCAGCGAAGAGCAACAGGTTGGATAAAGACTGACTTATATCGTACCTCTAGTGTTACAGACACGCTCCAGTCCCTAAATCTACGTAGACTAGATCAACGTCGTATTGAAGTAATTTATCCCTTATGTAAAAAAATCACAATGATCTGTTTGCTATCCCCATTGAAAATTACCTAGTTCCCCTCAGACGGACGAAGGTAGAACACATAGAGGAAAACTTACTGAGTGACGACAACGATATACTGTACATATAAAGTGCATTCAAGATGGCGGCCTACATACTAAACAAAATACAGTTTGATTTAAACAGCAAAATACACTCGTTTGCACACATAGATCACTTAACAGGATTGTTCAGTAACACAGATAGGATTAATTATACCAGGGGTATTCATAAACAGAACACTACTTGAGAGTATCGTGTCAGAAGGAGTACGAATACACAAACTGGTCCTCGTGTGTATGATGTGAACCGGGCAGTATAAACTAGATTGATTACAACTGGCGTGATATTCGAAGGCGATCTGTTGTTCTGTTTGTTTCATAGAGCAACGGTCAAATTCCTATAGCGCTGTCAGTAAACATTCACCACAACACTCCACGATAACCGTAGCGTATTTGGTGGAACTAGAGCTTGGAGGGTGGAACTAGAGCTTGGAGGGTAAGCTAACACCGAGGAAGATGTTCGACTTGTGCAATCTAGTGACTCTATCTTGATCGTATTAAGCTGGGAGCCCTACCCTAACTCTTAGACCATAACATAGACTCTAACATTACACTAACCCTAGTTACCTCCCTTAGATATATTCATCCATTTGCAGTATTATGTTGAAAAAATTGTAGTATCTATACAATTACAGTATTTAAAACATGCCAACACCAAAAGCATGATCAGGTAAATAATTTATATTGATAATATGGTAACTGTTGGATAACTAAACGGTTCAATAAACAGAATACCTGATAGCTAAAGTGACAAAGCAAAGAAATAGCGGAACACTAATGACTGACATGGGATTCGAACCTAGGTATGCATGCCGCATGGGAACATGAGATCGGTGCTTTCTCTAATGAGTATCAAATCATGAGCATATTTCATGATGTCACAGATATATAGCGTCCAGAGTCAAGACACATGTTAAAGCATGGGCCTTCTCTTGTATGCGTGAGCATGTGTATATGATTTTACACAATCCAGGCGCGATGCGGGGTCGACGGCACACGGAGCATTCAGCAAGCCAGAGGCACGGGAATGCTATTAACATTACTTACACAAAAAATACTTCAATTTTCAATGATTATTATCTTTAGCTGTCAATCAAACACCACGTGATCAAAAACGGGAGGAGCCTTTGATCAAAATTATTTGATCGTATTAAGCTGGGAGCCCTACCCTAACCCTAACCCTAACCCTAACCCTAACCCTAACCCTAACCCTAACCCTAACCCTAACCCTAACCCTAACCCTAACTTACTGAGTGACGACAACGATATACTGTACATATAAAGTGCATTCAAGATTGCGGCCTACATACTAAACAAAATACAGTTTTATTTAAACAGCAAAATACACTCGTTTGCACACATAGATCACTTAACAGGATTGTTCAGTAACACAGATAGGATTAATTATACCAGGGGTATTCATAAACAGAACACTACTTTAGAGTATCGTGTCAGAAGGAGTACGAATACACAAACTGGACCTCGGTGTGTATGATGTGAACCGGGCAGTATAAACTAGATTGATTACAACTGGCGTGATATTCGAAGGCGATCTGTTGTTCTGTTTGTTTCATAGAGCAACGGTCAAATTCCTATAGCGCTGTCAGTAAACATTCACCACAACACTCCACGATAACCGTAGCGTATTTGGTGGAACTAGAGCTTGGAGGGTGGAACTAGAGCTTGGAGGGTAAGCTAACACCGAGGAAGATGTTCGACTTGTGCAATCTAGTGACTCTGGTAGACGTTTTGGACATGCGCAGTACTATAACACCAGTAGCTAATGTCGAACGCCTAAGCAAATAGTGAGACACGGGTAGCCATAGTCAAACGCGTAACCCAGTCTCTAATTGTGCATAGCAACAACAAAATGATGACCAGCTGTATGTCAGCTAGATGAGATGTGTGATAGCAGTGACGAGGAAAGCAACGATGATATGATGATTACTATGACTTTATTTGCTAACATTAAACGTGAACATATTCCAAAAGTGTATCATTGAACAAAGACAATTGGTAGCGTTTTTGAATGGTGGAACCGAGTGACTCGAGTAACTGTCGCCATCTAGGATCTTGTGTTACCCTAACAAAATGGGGGCTACTTGAGTCGAGTAGATAAGTGATTATGTCCATGCTGGAGTAACTCCAGTTACTCGAGTCGTGTAGATAAGTGATTATGTGCATGCTGGAGTAACTCCAGTTACTTGAGTCGCGTAGATAAGTGATTATGTGCATGCTTGTGTAACTCCAGTTACTTGAGTCGCGTAGATAAGTGATTATGTGCATGCTGGTGTAACTCCAGTTACTCGAGTCGTGTAGATAAGTGATTATGTGCATGCTGGAGTAACTCCAGTTACTTGAGT